>OX457029.1:11213179-11383458 GCA_949752745.1 Protula sp. h YS-2021 | reverse complement strand
CGCACGCAGAACTGTCGTGGCGTGCCAAATGACGTGAGGGGTTCTTGTGGGTCATGACGGGGGGGGGGGGGGGGAAGAGGAAGTGGGGGCATGTGCGCGGTGTCACGTACGTCACGTGGAAGTCGTATAAGACGTGACATGACGTATCTCATGTCACAAAATGCCTGTCACATACGTCACAGGATGTGTCGTATTCTCGTGTTGAGTATTCTCGAACAATGGTGAAAACGTGTATCTGAGCGTCGAAGTCACTAAAAGCTATATTTTAGTGTCTTCTTTTCAAAAAAAAAAGATGCCTTTCTTACTATTTTTGAGCGGAATCCCCAGTGAGTTAAAGGTGTTATACACAACAGACCGCACAGGTTGGTTGTTGGACACAACGGCCTCGTTTCGCCATGTCAAGCCGCCATCACGTGATACGCCTGTCTTTCAATATTACACCCCCCCCCCCCTCCATCCCCACACCAACCCGCAACCCAAATCTATCGCTACGCACACGGCTACAGTGCTGGCAAGTTGTGGGTTACCGTGTTCCATTTTAGGAAAGGCTACGTGGCGATCGGTTAAAAGGCTCTTCTGCTTATCAAGTTGTGTGACGTCATCACAGGAGTGTGGAGTACTCGGAACGAATCCAACACGATAAAAACATAGGCTTATCAATCAAAGCCTAGTCATCGGTGCTACTGGTATGAATTATGTAACGCCAAGTAGGGTTTCCACTTTCAGTATAATTAAATGCTACGGTTCAACCCTCGCCCCTCCCCCCTCCCCCCCCCCCCCCTTCCCGATCTATTCAGACCAACATGTGAACCAGTCAATAGTCACTGCTGTGGCAAAAATAGATACCAAACAAATGTGATGGAGCCCCGACCTGGGCCCGCTATCACCGGACCGGTTAACACTAGCTGACACCGTACATGAGACGGGCGGGGTGGGGTTGGAATTAAGTGGGGTGCATCCCCAAGCGGCGTGGTGATCTCTGTACAAGAATTAGGCCGTTCTCCTAACCAGACAAAATATCTGGTTCGTGTTCAATAACTAGTTGCACTTCCTTCAGACTACAGGGGGTTTTTTTCCGCCACTTATGTTCATGGTGTATCTGTTTGAAAACACCCTATCATTACCCTCCCTGCATCGACACGCGTTTTTTCAACGGCTTTTTTACGCAAACATTTCACACGAGAAGCAACGATCTCATGACCAAGCAATTATTACATACATATCTCGTAGAAAATCTCAGCCAAAACTTGTTTTTAATTAATTGTTTTTTTTTTTTTTTTTGTTTTTTTTTTTGGGGAGGGGAAGAGGGGGAGGTGAGCTTCGCGAAAACGGAGATTTGTTTCGATTCCAGCTGGTATCTTCCTGCAGCCATTGTTTGTAAACAAACTTATGCATAGAAAGTGCACGCGCACTACCACAGCGCCGACCCTTGGATTCATTCCAAATTCATCACATTCACACAGCGACAGAAGAAGTAAGCTTCTGGTGTTCGAAATAAGAGAAAAAAGATCGTCTGGGCACAGTAATGCAAACAAAACCAAGCTACGTCATGAAGACAAAAACGGAATTACTAGCCGGATGTGTCTGAGATGTAGCCCGCCGAAGTGAAAACATGCCTGACGCACGATGAGCTACATAACTAATGCACCCTAGATCAAGCAACGTGCAACTCTCTTCAACCAATATGGCACCTCTCACGTCAAACACAACGGTGCTTCAAGTTAGAAACAAGAGGCACCGCCGCCTGCACCTAACATGCACCTCTCATTTCAAACAAGACTCACCCAGCTTCAAGCAACACACACCTCTCTTTAAACAACATGCACCTCTTGCACTTCAAACAAGCAGATCCTCATCTACAACCAAAAAAAAAAACACACACACACACACACGCACACAAAAACAGCGCTTAATTTTTTCTTCGAACACTGAAAAAAATGTACCCTGTTCACAACACAGGTCTATAAAAGTTTCTTTACAAAGGCACACAGCCATTCAAATCATGTGCGGAACTGTTCACATCAACAATTCAATAGTTATGATGCTTGTCAGCTTTTCAAACAATCTTCCATACAAGGCCAACATGACACGTCTTATCAAAAGCCATTTGGCGCGGGGCCATTCACAAGGAAGGAAGATAAATGCTGATATCAGCACGGGACCGTATACACGTATCCAGGGGATGGGGTGTCTATGGCTCTATTTAAAACGACCCCTAAACGAGTATTAGTTTGAAAAAATAATACCTCTTTTTTAACCCATTCATCGATATGGCGTCTTAAATTAAGCACTTGAAACATACACACACAGCCGCTTTACATAAATAATATAGAACACAATGCATGACGCCCTGCTAGCTTTTTTTGTGCGGGCGACAGGCGACTGTAGTCCTATGCACTTCGTGACGTCACCACATTGACACGTTGTAGAAACGACGTCTGTCGAAATAAATGTTCCTGTTTTTGCGGGTGATCTCCAAGAACATCTGTCAGTGTAATGACGTCATGCTGTGCCCAAAATATGATTTATATCCAAATGTTTACAGGTAGAAACCTCATTCTGGCCTGAAAATAAATGTCGCTATAAATAGAAGTTGTCGGTTTAAATTCATTAAAACACGACCACTAAAAGATGTAGCCTTGAAGCACGTCTCCATATATTCTCATGACACACAAAATAAAAAGGAAAAAATAAAAGCTTTGCTTGATCTTTGTTCTATTGACATTCTGTACAAATCCTATAAATCGTAGAAAAATGTCCGCAGCCCAAATATGCGTCCCTATTGGGTAGCTCGGAACCAGAAAGTTGCCACATCATATACGGTATCCAGATAGAAGGGCCTTGGACAAAAGGGCCTTGGACATAAGGGCCTTTCCCAAAACGGCCTTTCCCGAAAAGGCATTTCCCAAAACGGCCCTTAATGACCAGTTGGACAAAAAGGCCTTGGGAATTTTTTTTTTTTTTTTTTTTTTGGATATGGTTCTCAATGCCTTGATGCCAAGGCATCATACCAAGTTTGAAGATGATCCGACGTCTCTTTTTGCAGTTAGCGATGATGCATTTGTGACGTCACTTGACCAATATGCGTCAAATACAATCCCAACCGGTGGACCCACCCAACGCACAATCCATCCTAATTTGAAGCTGCTCTGATTTGCCGTTCGAGAGTTACTCCGTCAGGTCTCGTGTCCAAAACACGTAATGAGCTACATAAAAAAACAGACCAAATATACTTTATGAACCGTCGGACCCATGCACCCAAGGTATTATCCTACTAAGCTTGAAGGTGATCCGACGTTTCGTTCTGCAGTTGCAGTAATGACGCAACTGTCACGTTTTGACGCCCTATGACGCCACATGTTGTCCAATATACGCCAAATACAATCCCACCCGGCGGATCAACCCGAGGCGTAATCCCACAAAGTTTGAAGTTGATCCGACTTTTCGTTCGAGAGTTATCATGTCCACAGAACTGAGTGTACAATACCCCCAGACACTACATACACGCATACACAGACAGACACTACAAAAACATGTTTCACTTTCCCTATGGACCCTGCGGCTACGGGGGCGGGAAGCTGACTTCACGGGTCTCTTTTTTTTCAGCTAGTTAAAACCCCAAATTGCCAACCCCCCCCCCCCCCCACCCCCATCCTCAACCCTCACGGCATTAGCATGTGAAAATCGTTTAAAAGGAAAGACAGTAAGATGGAATAGTATAACTATAGCTGGACTAAGAATACGATTTTCCGAAAAGCAGGAGTAACATACTGACATTAATATTAGTTGATTTGCCTCTATTTATTTCCCACTGCACAAAAGCACATGAAGCCACTTGCGCACAAAAATCTTTCTGACATTTTGTAAGATTAATATAGGGGCAGCATTTTGTCTGCCTTTATCTCGATGGATTCCTCGTTACACAAAGAAATCACCACAAAAACCTATTGATCTCTTCGGTTATTTTGCATCCCTCTACAATAACGATCATACTTGTAGCAATGACTTGATGGCCCAAAGTCAATACATCTCCACGCCACAGAATCGGCTGTATGCTATTTTGTTACTCACTGCTAACAGTGCACATGTACTCAGCAGCTCTTTGGTAAAGTACAGGAGAACTCTACTAGACTCTTTACTTGATGCCATAACAGAGGAGCTCCAGTAGGACAAAAGTGCAACCGCATGCCTAAAAATACCAAGCAGCCGCCAACTGTCATGTGCTTTGCCTTGCACTACAACTGATACCGATTTTGTTTGCCTTATTCATTTTACATAAACTGTAAGTTTTTTCTTCGTGGTTTGGAACGTTCTGCCTGATGAAGGTGTTAGAGGGGGGAGGGGGCGGGGGTCGGAGAAGAAAGGCGGAATATCGACACTTGTAGTTGGTTTGTGTACAGTAGTATCGTAAGACTTACGTCTGTTAAATGGCGGATGCTTGGATGGGGAGGACGTTAACCAAAGGGACTGGTCATGGCGTTTGTTGTCACCAGCTATTTTTAATGAAGGAAGAAATATTACCCAATATAGATGACCAATAATGGATTGTCGAAATAGAAGATGAGGAAGTCATACGGATTTTTTTTACCACTTGTGATTGCAAAACTTGAGATATCCCCACTTTATGCGTCATGTTTTTTTTTATTGTTTGTTTAATGTGATGCAAATAAGAAGACTCCAAAATCCCGTCGTGTCAAAAACACCTACAGACAGCTCGTGTCCGTCTTTAAAATAAACGAAGATTTCACTCATGTGACTTAAGTTTTCGCCCGGAAATCTGAACTCAGTCCAAAGTTTGATCTGCGCACACAGCGCCGGGTAAAGATCACATATCAACGCCAGAAAAACAATGCCTTGCCCATTATACTTGATCGCGTTCAGGCAAAACCAAAAACACAGTTTTAGTAAGAACTCATTATTTTCGTGTACAGACTTGGGTCTTGGTCTTGACATTAAATTATCACAGCTCTTCCGTTCATTCCTCAAGCTGTCTGAAAGCAAAACCATGTTGCAGCGGAACAAAAAGCTGTCTTACAAGACATATGAAGATGGAGACTTTGCGTCCCGACCATTACCAAACCAAAAGCTAACAAAAGAAGGAAACATAAGGAGTCCACAATGACGTGGCATATTAGCCTGATGAGTAACAACGCTACTTTACATCAAGATGTTGAAAATCATTCTCCTTTGAATGTGTTGTGTTTTCACTAAAAACAGTTAACAGAACTGGCACCAGTAACGAAAATAATACGTATACCCGCTAAACATAAGAACGTTTTTGTTTGGTTGTGAAAAGGCTATAACGTTTTTTTTTGGTTGTAAAAACGTTATATTGAGCAACCAAATGAAAACGTTATTTTACAAACCAAAATCAAACCTAATTTGGTTGTAGAAACATTACATTTACCAACCAAATAAAAACGTTTTTTTTCCAAACCAAAAACAAACGTATGGTATTAGAACGTTATTGAAATTGATTTTTGAAGAACCAAAAACAAACCAAAAACAAACGTATGGTATTAGAACGTTCTTGAAATTGATTTTTAAAAAACCAAAAACAAACCAAAAATAAACCAAAAACAAACGTTTTGTATAAGAACGTTAATATATCAAGTTTAAAGAATGTCATATATTGGAGCGTCAAGGAAATGTTATAGGCATTTTAATACTTTGTAATGTGATTTTAGATATGAATAATATATTCACAATAACAAGAATTACATTTTAGATACGAAACGTCATATTCAATTCACATATATTTAACTAATTACTGTAAGCTATAACTAAGCATTAAGTGTGCAGATAAAAAAGCCATAAAAAGGGAGGGGGTACAACTTGGGGGAATTTCCGTACGGGGGAATTGTTCGGGGGAGGGGGATTTGAAGTGGGAAGAGTAGGGGTGGTGGGCGTTGGTTCAGGGCAATTGTCTTAGACGCACATTTCAATGGATGCGCCGTGGCGTAGAGGTAAGTTCGTCGCTTTGGATGCTAGAGGTTCCCGGTTCAAACCCAGCCAGGTATGAATGTTTCGTGAAATGTTAGTTGCAAAAAAATTAATGGTAGTTCTTAAAAGTGAAATATGATGTGATGATGAAGCAAGATGCAGCCTCCCAGAGTGAATACTATTTTGAAGAATATTGAAGGATATTTTTTTAGATAATTTGTTTTACGCACGATTCACGATGAAAGGTTTTCTTAAGGTTGTGTATGAAACGTTCTAAAAACGTTTTTTATAAAACGTTTTTAGAACGTTGCAAAAAAAAACGTTTTTCGGCATTTTATATACAACGTTTAGAAAACGTTTTTTGCAAATTCAAAAAGTTCGGGAAAAAAAACGTTTTTAAAACGTTATTTCAACCAAATTTGTTTTACGGGTAGTGAGAAGATTAAATCAAATGTAAAAGGTGTTCAGCGGGCCAGTATCGAATAGAAAAGGAAAGGTCCCGACTATTGTCTAGCAAAGTAGGTATTGAATATTTCATTCGGTTTCACGGAAACTGAGGAGATCTCAGTACGAGAAACGCTACAAATCCATCTATAGAGTTCTTCTGCACGCATTGTGGACGTTAAATGCTTCGGTAATTTGGTTATCTTACCCAACTTGTTGAAACCTACGTCTTGACTGGTTATGACACCTCTTCAAAAATTATATTAACAACTCAAGAGGCACAGGCCCCAAATCAAGCCCCATCCCCCTCCTTTCTATCTTCCATGGACATGAAAAGAGCATGGCCAGTACAAAAAACTAGACCCATATTATTATCCATACTACTGCTGTATTTTCTCCCAGTATTATGACCTATAATATGCCTTTCTCGTCTTAAAAATGATATGACATTAAACACCAGACCTTGAAGTCAAGATCCAAAATATGGGTGAAGTTAATTATGACCCGTGATGTCCCCCAAATTGTGCATTAGAATTTATAGCCAGGACCCAAAATATGGAAGAAGTTAATCGTGATATTATTGCCCATATTTTGGGTATCCGTCCTTCTGAAAAACGGATTTTATTGGAACTCGAACCAGCATCTTTTGATGTTTAGTCCACCGTCTGATTCTCTACGCCACAAGGACTTCTTGTGTATCGTGGTTTCAACTACTACTCACAAGGAAAGAAAATCTTTCACTCCAATTGGCCTATAGATTATGTGAGATGAATTTAAACATAAATTTTCACTGAAATGCATCTCTGTTTTTTTTTCTGAGAAGGGCGAGGGGCCGAAAAAAAAGCCTGACGTTCTAAAGTAATCGATATAGTAATGATATATTTTATAATAATCAACAAAAATAATTTATTCCGCTATTATGAACATTGATGATACTGAAAGTGTTATCTGGAGATATTCAATCTGGAGCGCCAATTGATCTAAATGGGAAAGGTACAAAAACTTATCTAAATTCTCAACACCCTATATTTATGTGTAAGTTCAAGGATTAAGACCCGGTAACAGTAAGAGAAATTAAGGGGAATTACATTTGGGTAGAGCATAAAATTAGTTAACTTCCTATGTGGAGAGGGGTCTTATATGAACTCCGATGTGGTACAGAATTCCAGGGTTTATCACGCCTGTAACTCCGTCAGGTCAGGTACCCCTTGACAAATGAGCAATAAATTCTGTAAACTACCCTAATGCGGACTGGTCTCGAATTAACTCTGGACTCTGCAATAAAATCCGTTTCAGATAAATTGTCGCCAGGTCAACCATCGGGATACGTGTGTGTGTGCCTTTTTTTTTTTTTTTTTGTTAAGATATACGACCCAGTCGTGCTTTGTAAAACTACAAAAAAAGCACCAAGTTTAATATTATGGGTTTTATATATTATATTATCTGAAACTACGACCCGGATTATGGCTTAGAATTATGGGTCATAATTTCAACCCAAAAAAAAGTTATGACCTGTATTATTAGTTGAATTTGTCAGGCTCTAAATAAGCCATATTGTTAGGCTCTAAATAAGCCACAAACTTCAATTAATAGACATAATATGAGTCATTTTTTAGTAAAAAATATTTCTTCGCACAGGAAGTTACATGAACACCTCCTCCTCCCCACCCCCCCCCCCCCTTTCATTCCTGTTGAAATATTCAGTGGAAATCAGACAGTCCAACAGGACTTGCGATCCTTCTGCCCAGAAAAATGGAATGGGCTCGCTAGCTGGGACGAGATTGCTGATGGCAGGACAATTTGCTACCCCCCCCCCCCCCCCCCTCCTCCAAGCCTGTCATCCATATACACGGTCTGTAGAGCAGGCACTCAGAAAATTTTAAATTTAAAACGTTCTCACGTTCTCGGATATCGCTTCCACGTATATCAAAGTGCACAGTGCATGATTCTGAACAATTTTCAACTTCAGTTTGGATAAGCGTGGATAAGCTACCTGTCTAACTCCCCCCCCCCCCCCCCCCCCCCCCACTCCGTGTCTAACTATAGTCAGTCACCATATTCCACGTACTAATATAGGCTTAAGTACATAGTTGCTTGGAATCATTCCCTGAGCATTTTGGTATACTTAAAACTTGCATCTGAGAATTTTTCTAAATTTAGAATTTTTTTATTTTTTATTTATTTTTTTTTTTTTTACTGCCTGCTGTATAAACCGTATATACGGATTACAGGTTATGAGTACCCGTTCCCTACTCGTAGTTTCCAGAAACGCAGACTTCTCCACCCCTATTTCTTCCCCTCCCACTCCTTCAAATCCTTCCCCGTGGAATAAAATCTGGATCAGCCTGGCTCATATAAAAGAAAGGAAAGATTATTTGAAGCATCTCGCATGATAAAAAACTCGTATGCAAAAACCCGAATTCGCACAAAAAAATCTCCAAGTGATACTCACCTTTCTTTCGTCCTTCTGACACTGAGTAAGTGAGACCCTCAAATTCAACATCAACTGCTTTTCTCTTTGGTAAATAATTAAACCGCGACTGGTCCTGAGAAGCATTGTCAACTTTTTTCAAACGTGTAAACCCTGTGAAACATTTTTTTTCTAACAATTTTCCATCCTCAGTTTGAGTTATTGGAACATGAACTTGCACAGAAAGCAACTCTGCCATTGTTCATATTATTTACTGTAAATATTATGCAATGTATTCATTATCAAATCCGAACTTTAAAAAAGTAGCATACAGCAATCTTTTCACAAAATTCACGTTTATCCTTAACAAAGAAAGGCCGATGTTAAAATAGACGTTTATTGAGTTGATTTCATCACTGAGGATGAAAGTACGTACTTGCTGTCAGTACACGTGCACCTCTTAAGTGCAAATCTAAACCAAAACAAAACAATAACAGGGATGTCAGCTTTTAAAATGTGCAATTTTATTAAGCGTTTTAGAACATGAAGAAACACACATACGCTGTGTTATGCAAAAATACTTATTTTTTAATAATCTCTCATCCAAAATACATCTCACTTAGAAAATATGTTGGTTACACGAACGGCAATTCTTTGTGAAAAGCGGGTACACCTATGCTAATCAAAGGGGTCGTGGGACTTTTCTAAATAAATCTGCATAAGTAAATAGATTATACAGCCAATCAAAGTCCAAAGCTTTGAAAACAAATCCCTCAGTGTCGTAACTGCACGGAGTTGGGGGTATGGGAAAACGGGGCAACTTCTCTGTCCCATTATGCACTTGAATATGATGTTAATTCACATAAATTTCCCATGCAATTTGAAAAAAATGTACTTCATATTTTATTAATTTTTCGAATTGCTAGACGAACCATTTCTTCTGTTCATATATGGACAATATCGATGTTTTTTGCTAAATTTTTCGAAACTGGAAAAAAGAACGCCATCTAAAAATGTCGTGTACACGTTATAAACAATGTCATCTACAATTTTTTCCTACATATAATTTGCCTGAAATGTTAGACAATGAAAAATACAATGACGATAAAACTTACTTTTGCTACATTTGGCAAGCTTGCACAAAACGCGTATATTTTTCTTTTTAATTGTTCCAAATGTAAGAAAATATCTATTCTTTAATCAATTTGGCTTTTGATAGCCAACCACCCAAACTTTCTTTTTTTTTTTTTTTTGCTAACTAATTAAGAGCACGAGTCATCTGTTTCTAATATACCTGTTCCTTTTTTTGCCACTGTTCATTATTCATCCAAAGTAATGGACCATCTGTTTTTAAACGATTAGAAATTAGATAGCAGACTCTGATACAGTTCGTCTACAAATGTTTTCAAATGATTTTCTGCATAGATTTGCTGGCTAGTTGACATCGATAGATGTCAGTATTAATGTTAAAATATCCCTGATCACTCTCCATTATCGGTTCTAGCTGGCTAGGTTTGATTAAGCCTCAAACATTTTAAGGAACAGAAGAAAGAACTATGTTGAAAATAACAAAACAATATATTTCAAAGCTGTTTGTTGCTTACGTTTATATTTACATAATATTGGTACTCTTATCCTTGACTTGAGGATTCTGGTGGAGTAGTCTAAAAGTACAACTTAGCTTCAAAATGCTAGGGGTTAAATGTGTCCAAAGAGGTGGACATTGGACCCAGAAGGTGAGAATATCAAGAATTGCTTGTATGGGACGGGAGACATTCAAAGTAAGAATGAGAGCAAGAGTTGTTAGAGTAACTTTTACATGTTATAAGCGGGACTCACTGGTTAGAAGGATTGTCAGACAGGCATTAACAGGGTAGAAAAGAGCAGGTCATGGAAGAAATAGGGAAACTGAAAACACAAGAAAAAGCGATGCAAATGTAGACATATATATATATATATATATATATATATATATATATATATATATATATATATATATATATATATATATTCATTTCGTAAAAAATGCCCAAAAAGGGGATGGACAAAAACCCCACCAACGCGAACCCTATTAAATATATATATATTATTTTGTGTCTATTTTGTCTATTTTGCAGAAACCATAGGACCATTTGAATAAATTGAATGAAAGGAGGTATGTTCGACTACACAAAGATCGAGAAGTTGGAAGGAAAAAGGTCTGATGAGGAAACACAAGTTGAAATTCGTTATGTGATACATATTGAGGTCTGTGAACGAAAAGTGGAAAGAACCGCATGGCATGGTGGTAAAGTGTGAAAAGTATAGAGGAATGCAAACAATTTCAACTGTGCGGCTTGTAAATGTTCTGTAAGATTATTGGTGATCACTTAATGAAAAGCGTAAGTAACTTAACCTTCTACGGAAGATACAGTTTAGATTTATATAATAAAAGTTAAACGCTAAGTTAAACTCTCGCATTTTCATCACAGTCTGAGCTGCAAGAAAGCAGGAAGCAAGATATGTGTGTGATAGGGTGCATATGGGTGTTATGGAGTATGATAACATTGTTGGGCATATACAAGAACATCACAGGAACAGTATAGCTTACCATTTTAGAATTAGACTCGACCTAGCTAAGGTTATAGCTGCAATAATGATGGACTATATGTTCGTAAGGGGGCTCAAATGTCAGGTACTAGAATATCACCGCCCTTCCTTGTTGATGACAGGCTGTCGCAACATGTCTGATGCCAGAGGATAAATGGATATAACTCGATTGTAATAAAAGAAATACAAGATGAAATTTTGGGTGTTTGGCAACTGAGTGAGGTTAAACCTGAGGAAGGCAAGAAAATAGTGATAAAAATGACGATTCTTGTGTAAAATACGAGATTTGTGGCAGCTCTAAGCAGCTTTAGTAGGCTGTGTGGGTATAACTTCAAATCGATGTATGAATGTAGAAAAGATGAATGTAGAAAAGATGGAACTAAATTGTACATAGTCATACGATGGGGTAGTGGTATTGATAGAGAAAACCTGAGGATGTTAGCATCTAGACAGGTGGCTCGATAGGAACTTTGATAGAAGTATTTATTTAATCTGCTGGAGATGGACAGTGTTCGGTATATGGTATTTGGATTCCAAAAGAAGAACGATTTTCATACAGTTAAGTGGATAATGAAAGAATATATGTGATAAAATGATAAGAGCAACAGAATATGATAAATAGGAAAGGGAAGTGATAAATGAAGTGGCACGGGTGGCTACCATACTCAACGGTGGTATAATGTCTACTGAAAAGTGTTTCCTAGTGGTTATCCCAAACGCATGAAAGCTCAAAGGGGTGCTCTCGGGTAGAAATAAGCAAAGTACTATAAATGAGCTAGGCAAATATAACGCCATTCTTCAGCGGAAGTGAAATGGAATAAACGGCAACACCTGATTTATCAAGCAATTTTATAGAATCTCTTAGAAAATTGCTAAGGCTGATCGGACTAGAAACTATTAAATAGTCAGCCATTGAACAGAGTGGTTATCATTACCGGCCACTGCTATCAAATAACTCTTTCTGAATTTACAGCAAAACTCGATGAAATAGTCTCAGATGGAACGTTTGTGCTAAACGTCGGTGATACAAATATTCGCTTTAATGGTCTGTCAAACAGGCTGACTAACCATAACATTGAGTAGTATTTTGCAACTTCTCTGTTTGAAGAACAAAGTCAGTAAAGTTCGAAATTCCAAATGATGAAATTTCAAATGTCGACCTAAATTTTTATAAATTAACACTAATCTCCCTGTCTAGCTTCCAATTTCTGATGTGATCTCGGTACAATACTTTTTCACAGCATCAAAACCAACTGCTGTTCTCGACATGCATTCCCTGGTTATCATGCTATCTGCACAACATGGCCCTAAAGGCCAAAAGGTTGGTAACGAGGCCCCGAGAATTTCTAAGCGCTCCTATCAGAAGATGAAGAAAAATTGTGCTGCACCACATGATCTGTAAGACAACGCGTTGGGGAGTAGCACCATGGACGTAGAAAAGTGTTTTGAAAATATCAAATTTATCATTGACAATTATTTACAATTCATTATAGTTAAATCTTCTGCAAATTCAATTACAAAAGCAGTGAATATATATGCCCAACGCCATGGTTAAGGAATTTGAATATCACGACGGTTGATGTCCAATGTGAAAAAATTCATAGAAAGCATAGGAAAAGGGGAATAAATGAAGTATTCCAGTTTGCTTACAATGTGACACATAGTACCGAGTAAGCCCTTAAGTTGTTCTGAATGGTTTGACGGTCATCTTGTTTTTCATTTCTTACCTTGTCAGATGTTTCGGCTACTTTCGATATCAAAATATTTTGTGATCGACTACAACCATTTACTGGAGTTTAAGGAACAACCCTTAAATGGGTTTTCGAATATCTAAGCAATATATTGCTCAAGGAGAAAGTAGGCAATGCTTGCTCGGGACCTTATTATTTAGTGTCCAAGAGATTCTTGTGGGTACCGTAGCCCTTATCGTTGTCACATTGGTTAACTGCGTTTCCTGCTTCGAGTTCTGCCTTTGATTTTCCATATGCACTTTATTCTATCACAACTTGAATAGTGTGATATTCTTCACGTGGGCCTTTCTAAAAATGCCGATTACGATTTGCAACAGGTATAAACTGCTGCTGCTCGGATGGAAGAGTATGATCTCCAAAAGGTGACCACTGGTAGATGGAGTACCAAAAGTCAAACTGCAGAAAAGACATATAGACACATCTATTAAGAGAAAACTTTGGAGGAATCAATGACGTATTAGCATTTTTGCTGTAAATCAATGAAAGAGAACAACATTGAGCCCCTGACTGTAGGTGGTCGCTGATTGCTGAGTGTGACTGGGCTACTGTGATATATCAGCAGTTTTGCTGTAAAACAGGATTGGGAAGGAAAGTGGGATAAGCATACATGTGTTTGTGCGCGAGTTATGTGCCAATTTTAATTTCGAAAATATCAGCTTGTAGACTACGAAGCCATCACTATGGGGGTTTTCCAATTTATTAACATTGGTTATCGCGATTCATAAAAATGTTTTGGAATAGCACAACATGGGTACCCATAACAGGTGCCCTGTTGCTATGCTTACTATACCTGTCAACCAACCGACCAGTCAGCGCAGGCTGTAGTTCCTGTCATGTGATCAAGCCATTCTCAACTTATCGCGATCCGAGTGACAAGAGTTTTTTCTCCGCTTGGTTTTTGTAAAAATGGCGGATCAAACTAAAGGTAAATGCATACTGTTGTGGATATTAATTATCTTGGATATATTTACTGCGTATACTGTAAGTTTGGGCTTGCTTTGTGTGCGTTTGCGATGTTTGCTGACTTTGCTGATTCCTAAACGTTCAGTTCTGGGTTTTGGCAGACCGGCTTTTGTTCGGTAAATGCTTCCCGGCCATCAGAACGTATTGTGGGTATGCGTAATAGACAGTGGGATGGTTTCGGAGCGATGTTCTGATTTTCTCGGTTGTCCATTTCGAGGTTTTTCCTCATTGTCAGCAAAAAGTTTGCATTGCTTGGGCTGTGGAAACGGCAAAGTTTCCACTTTCCACCGTCCTCTGATTATCTATTAGCTCTGGTAGTTTTTCGGGAAAAAACGGAAAACGTAACAATCTAATGATTACAAGATTGCTTGCTTCTCTTTGAGCATTAATGCATACTGCTTCTGCACATTTTTCTTGCAACACTTCTTGTATGTTGCTATTCTCCGCTTGTAGAGTCGCTGCAGATGCCGGAGTCATGTGCTCACATCAAGCGTGCTGATGATCCACATTCTCGCTGCCCGGCTTACAATCGCCGCTGGGGCATTCAGCCATGTACACTGGAGAGTCGTTGTGATCAGTGCGCACATTTGGACGATCCAATGTATGCTTTTATTCTCCATCAACAGGAGTTTGCGAGGGTGCGGAACAGGGGTCGCCGGCGCTGTAAGAGTGGCAGGTCGTCGGCATCACTGCAAGGCCTTTCTCCCCTTCATTTTGCCGTCCACGATGGCGTTGGATATGGATACCCAGGAGGTGTTTCAAGCACAGAAACTGATTCCTAAGTCTAATCCGTTGTCTGCTTTGTAATCTGCGGAGTCTGAGCAACAGGGACCTATTCCACAGCAGGGGCAAATTGATGTTACAGCTCCCACTGCAACAGTGTTAGTGACTGAAACCTCTGCACTGCAGGCCCCCATTCAATTGCTTGTGAATGTTCCATTGCACACGGATATCGCGACTGACATGGCAGTAGTGCCTCATGTGCCATCGTCGCAAACATCGTCGGCCGTCGGGGAATTAGACAATGCGATCTCTGAAAGGAACTGTCTCCCTTGAAGAAATTTGCATTGAGTCTTAACCTGCATCCGGACACGTTGCGTCATGCTTCCGACGATGAATTGAAGATGTAACGCAGTTTGGCCTCCAAATTGGGATCAGTGGCGTCGGCTACGTTACACCTTAGCTCTGCTCCTCCGGCCACGGTGACTAATCAGTCTTCTTCACCCAAAGATGGGGAGTCGCATCCTCCTCCGCTCCCCCTCATTGCGCCAATTCAGCCGTTGATTGGTAAACCCAGTGCGTTGCGAAGGAGAGCAGCCTATGATTCTTCGTTGGAGTCCGCTCAGGATAATTCTTCGTCGGGCGAAGAGGATCAACAATTGTTCAGTGAACACAAGCAGGTTCAACCGACAGTCTCGGAATCTGACACCGCGGCTGCAACGACATCACTTGCGCTTCCGTTAACACGACCGCAGCCTCTGTCTCTCTCACAGGCTATAGTGTCGCATACTGTGCACTCGCCGCGAAAGGACTTTAGGTCTTTCAGGCCGGTTCGTACTCCCACGCCGCCAGGGATGGAATTTCCAGTGGAAGAGTGGAAAGAGGCTTCCACTACGGATTTTTCGGCAACGAATTTCCCCTTTAGAGATATTCTGAAGTTTATTGCCGACAATTCTGCAGCGTCACTAGTGACTTTACAACAACAGGTCAGTCGGCCAGCCCTCCTTTTTGCGGCTCCCTGCGTCACTAGTGTTTTACAGGCACGCATGGAATAACTGCAGTCAATGCAGCAAGTTCGTCCACGTCCTTGGTCGCGTTTGTTACCTTCCAATGTACTACATATGAAGACGGCAGCTTATCAGTCCAGTGATGGGATTCTGCCCGTACAACCGCTGGTGTATCCCAGAGATATGGCTCAGTGGCTTCCCAAGGTTACGTCGGATTCAAGTTAAATGCTTATTTACTGTCTTCGTTTGTTATTCTGCGCAGGGATCAAGTGTTGCCACACTCGAATATTGCAGCGGAAGACGACAGGAAATTGCGGTTTGCTTGAATCTAAAAGCAGGCTACTACTCCTAGCAGAGGTAGCAACCAATTAAAGTATCCGGCAGAGATCGCACGACGATCTCTGCTCGATACTTTAGGTTCTTGCAAAAAATTGGTTGGTCCATGAAGGCGGAAGGCTAAGGAATTTTTGGCCAGCCTGGCAGGCTTTGAGAGCTCCTAAAAATGTGGTTCGGTGGTTACATTGGAGTTACTTTCTGCCGTTTGCAAGGGATACGTCGGGGCGCCAATTCTTACCACTGCTTGGCAGGCTTCCCAATACTTCTTCAGTGACAACGGGACAAGCAACGTGCGTTGCAGCAGATGATTCACGATTGTTGGTAAAAACAATAGAAAAGATGCCAATAGGCACACCGGCATTTTTCAATCGTGTCTTTCTAGTTTCCAAGAGATCTGGGGGTTTGGCGTCTTGTCATAGATTTGTCGCAGCTCAATCGGTTTCTCCATTTCACGTCCTTTAGGATGGATACTCCCCAGCTGATTAAGGCCACTTTGGCACAGGGCATGTGGGCGGTGTCGGTGGATCTATCAGATGCATATCTACACATTCCCATGCATGAGTTGGCTCGTTCTTTTCTCGCGTTTACGGTGGCGGATCCAAATTATTGGTTTCTTGCCCTACCGTTCGGCTTATCGACGGCCCCGTTAGTGTTTACTCAAGTTACGTCGGTAGTCAAAAGGTGGAGTCGCAAAGAACGGTTTCTGTTGTTCAAATATCTCGACGATTGATTGTTAGTGAATACGAACAGGCAGTTGCCTCTAACACAAGTGGAGTTCTTGTTGAGTCGTTGCACTGCTCTGGGTTTGTTTGTCAATCACAAGAAGTCGGAACTTATTCCAACGCAGAAGATCACATTTCTCGGGGAGTTACTGGACTTTGTGTGTGCCAAGGCTTTTCCCACACAAGACAGAATCCGCAAGATTATGTCTCTCATTGCCAGGGTAGTTTCTATGTCCAGTCGTCGGGTAGCACAACTGGAATCCCTTCTAGATTTGTTAGTGGCAACGAAGAACACGGTCGAGCTGGGCAGATGTCACTTTCGCAAGTTTCAGAGTGTAGTTCTCAAGGCTTTGCGTCACGGCAGGTTACCGGGCCATCGTGTGATGTTGTCTTTGCTAGCTCTCAGGGATTTGGATTGGTGGTCGTCTCAACCCAATCTGATGATGGGTGTACCGTATGCTTGGGCAGCTCCATCGAGGCAAGTGCTGACGAATGCGTCTTGCATCGGGTGGGATGTGGTCTTCCAAGGGGGTGTGTGGAAGGGTTCTTGGTCAAGCCAAGAACTACGGTTGCACATCAACGTTTTGGAGATGAAGGCAGTCTTGCTAGCTTGTCATTTCTGTGAATTTTTTGTGCGTATTTGTCTAGGCACGGTGGCACTCGTTCACCCATGTTGTCTCGGCTCATCAAGGAGGTTTTACTGCTTTCTCGGGACTCCCATTTTGTCGTTCAACCCTCTCACATTGCTGGTTGCCTCAACGTCCTTACCAATTTAGCGTCCAGGGCGGATCAGATTGTTCACACGGAGTGGACGTTAGCGGAGTACAAGTTTCGTTGGATTCTCCAACAATCTCCGTGGAGGCCAACTCAGATCGATTTATTTGCCAATTGTCTCAATCATCGTCTTTCGGCGTACATGTCTCCGTGCCCGGATGTGGCGGCTCTAGCGATCGATGCGTTGGTGTGTCATTGGTCAGCGCAGGTGCTGTTTGCCTTCCCTCTGTCGTCTGTCATGATGAAAGTTCTTGTGAAGGTTTGGCACGAGAAGCCTCGGCGCCTACTTTTGTTGGCTCCCGATCTTCCAGAACTGTCTTGGTTTCCTTTGTTGATGAGGTTACCGTGCGTCTTTCGTCGTCACGTTCCCCTGGAATGTGCCAGTCTGAGGCAACCTCACTGGGGGTATTGTCATCCAAATCCTCAGTTGTTTTGACTCAGACTCTGGTGCATAAGTTTCCTTCTTGAAATCGAGAGAGCTTTCGCATCGTATCATTCAGATGATGGAAAGAGTGCACAAGGATTCCACTAACAAGGTATATTTGTCATTTTCGTTTGTTTGAGGCATTGTGTGTGGATAGGGGAATTGATCCCTTTGCTGCCACAACTGTGGCAGTCGCTGACTTCTTTTTGTATCTGTTTGAAGTTATAAGGGTTTTGGTTAGATTGATTCTGACTAACCGCTCGGCTCTTACTTTTGTGTTGAAGATGTCCTCGGGCTATGACATGTCATCTTCGGAGGTGTTCTCAGATTTGCTTAAGTCTTTTCAGGTGGAGTGACCTATAGCGGATAAGACAGTGGTGTCTTGGGACTTGTCCTTGGTTCTGAAGTACCTCACGTCGCCGCTCTTTCATAGTTCGGTTATTTCTGACAAGCTACTTGCCCTCAAGTGCGTGTTCCTAGTTGTCCTGGCGTCGGGTAAGCGCCGTGGGGAGATACATGCTTTGCCAATGTTTTGTGGCAGGCAGTGGTTTTGAAGCCCCTACCATCCTTTTTGGCTAAGACACATTTTCTTACCAAGGGATTGGATACGTTTGAGCAGACTGTGATTCCGGCGTTGCCGGGAGTTAGGTCACGTGCGGGCATCGATACCTCGACGCTATGTCCCGTTTCCCTCTTACGAGCGTACGTGGAACGTTCGGCTATTTATCGCAGTACGTTACAACGTCGTCTGTTTATATCTTTCATGCGGAGTATAACGGTCGATATATCGAAAGCGTCCATTTCTAATTATATCAAGAAAACTAGTTTGTTAGCTTATGATGATATAATTAAGGAGCCGGAGGATGTAATCCAGAAGCGTTTATCGATTAAGGCTTATCATGTTAGACATGTAGCGCACTGTTACGGGTTGCTAATGGCGTTTCAATGTGTGAATTATTGTGAGTGGACTGTTGGGCCTCTCCAAACATGTTTATTAAACATTATATGAAAGAGTATACTACGGATACATTAACTAATTTGCATAGTCTGGAGCCATTTGTTGCTGCTGAATCGATGATTCATAATGGTTCTCCCTCTTGCAGGACTCCCCAGCATTCTTGCAGGAAGAGAGCGTTCAAGAAAAAGAAGTCCGCTAATCAGAGTCTGGCGTGGGGAGCAGCTCCGATATGCAGCGGTAGTCTGGTGGTTTGGCTATCACATGGCTGTTATCTGGCCGGCCCTAAACGGACTTGTGTACCATGGTCTTACTTTTGGACAGAGCGGTTTTGCACATGGTACACTATGCTGTGTCGGGTTGGCAACGGTGCAAGTGACTTGTTTTGCGTTTCCACGTTCTCCTCTTTCTTTTCCGAAAGAAGGAGGGAACATTAGTATGATGGCCACGGGCCATAATGAGCATTTCGTGGTGTAACTCCATTGAATATTGTTTATTATTGGTAAATGGGCAGTACGCGGTGAGACCCCGTTGAAATTAAAAGAAGAAATTGAATTTATTTCTTTTATTTCTGCCTCGTGTACGACATAGTGTCTTGTAGACGTTATGTCAACCAATTCGTATGCATGGCATATGCAATTACCACCACCATGCAGTTCTAGTCTCCCATAGTGATGGCTTCGTAGTCTACAAGCTGATATTTTCGAAATTAAAACTGAAGTATTTAATTTCTTAATACTCATTTTTATGAGTAAAATATCTTGTAGACATAGAAGCCATCACTCAATGTGTTTTTCATTTTTCATCTATTTATTTCCAAAAAAAATCCATATGATAATGGACACAAGGGATACAATAAATGCAACAATTGGGTAAAAGAATATAGCTCTAAGCAAACTGATATAATACTGAGCTGTAGCAGACAATGGTGTTCATTTTATCAATTAAAGATGGACATTATGACTGACATAAATTTACGTAATCTGCCCAATTTAACAATGCTGTAAGTTTCGAAAATGTCACGAATTAGTAGCATATTAGTTTCTGAATCGACTTTTTCCAAGCAGTTCCAGTCGTTCCGAGTCGAAAAAGGAACACTCGAATAGTAAGTGGCACTCATCCCCAATAGTGCCCCTATCGCAAAGAGAACAAATTTTGGCATTAACATCCACACTGTCTTGTACTTGTTTCACCAAGGGTATTTTACTGTTCCTACACCGAAATTTCCCCATTTTTACAGCAAACTTCCTGGGCAGTAATTTAATGTACTTTTCAAGCCCGAATGGTGTTTTAAACATTTTATAATTTGTACACACGTCTGACAGAAATACAGCACTGTACCAGTGTGTTATACACTGAACGCGGACTCGTTGTTGTATCACTGACTTGAACCAGCTTTCGCTGGCATTTTCGAGTATTTTGGGGTATAAGCAGAATTCCGACAGACCTAGCGAGTCCAATATTTCTTTTACATATCGGATCCAAACATGTACAGAATCTGGGTCTTCCGACATCTTACTCAGAAGTCTATAAATAATCACATCAAGTTTATGGTTATTTTTACATGTTGCTAGCTTGGACCAATATTAGACTCTTATTTTTATACGCTCGACAATCGGTGGTTTACCTAATTCGCCCAATACCATTATAGTGCTTGTTGATTTGTTGAAATCTAGCTCATATTTGTAATACCTGAGCTGTTCTCCGCTAACAATTTCACACCCATACGGGTCCCACACTTTAGATCCATATAGCAATACCGGTTCAATTATTTTGTCAAATAGTTCTATTTGTAGGTCCATGGAGAGGCCTATTTCAAGATTTTTACTAATCAGACCAAACAATCAGACCAAACATGTGTACCCACCCACCTCCCCATCAATTCAGATCGTCTGGTACGATAAGTTGGGTGTGGCATGATCACATAATAGGAACCGCAGCGTGCGCTGATTTGTCGGTTGGTTGACAGGCATAGTAAACATAGCAAAAGGTACCCATGTGGTGCTACTCCAAAGAATTTTTTATGGATCGCGATAACCAATGTTGATACATTGGAAAACCCCCATAGTGATGACTTTTACGTCTACAAGATATTTTACTCATAAAATTGAGTATTAAGAAATTAAATACTTCAGATTGACTGAGTTCTATAAATGAAGAGAATGATAAGAAAATTGGACTAGTGAAGTAACATGAATCGAGATAGTCTAAGGGTGGAAGGAGGTTATGATACTGCGGAGGATAACAGGCCGTAACTCACATGTCTAGCTATTTGCCCAATTAAGGGTCTTTTAAAGTGGCTCTAGGCAGACATGACGGGGACCATGGTCATCAATTCTAGTGAAATCACGTGGATTAGATGATTCGTCAGAATGACAATTTCGGTTTTCTCGACAAGTAGCTCAGAAATGGGGCTGTTTATCAATTGGTGTCGCACCTTAGGGCCACCCTACCAACAGCGAACCTATTTGACCATCTTGGGGTGGGGATGGGGATTAAGGGAACGTAGGGTCAATAAATTGATCAATCAACAAAGTAGCCAATCAATTTATCAGAAGAATTAAAGAAAATTGAAGCTTGCATGATGTTCTTCAAAGAAAATCTTTTGGCACATTACAAGCATTCCTTAATAAACCGGTTACGGGATCGATATTTTTCAACTTAGTGAGTATGAAGCCATCTTTCCAGAATGCATGCTAAATTTGAACAATTTTGCATCGCCTATAATTTTAATTTCAGCTTACCGACCCCCTATGGTAAATTTTCATGTACTTTATGCACGGTTCCTTAATAAGCATGTAGAATTTGCCTAGGAACTGCGAAGCACATTTTGGACTGTGCTTTTATTTATCCCACGTTAGCGCTTAAGGGCAGATGCCCTCACAAGAACAGGAAAGGAAAAACAAGCTTGATGGCATGCCAGCAAGTCGAATAAGCTAGTTGTAAAAGTAACCTTGAATGGAAGAAAAAAATCGACAAACGACAGCTTGGCTGTGCCCTCATTAGTACATTTCTCTGCTTTACGAACATCTGGGTAACGCTCATGCTGACTGGAATAATGCGATCTCATTTTTACATTTATTTCGTATAAAATATTATGGGCAAATATTTAACATTTAAAGTTTAAGGTACATTAAAAAATAAATTTGTTTCACTATTTTCTAAATATGGAAAATTATTTGAATAATAAAATAATAATTGTTGGAAATACAATACGAATGGATTGTAAACATTAAGACATACCCGTTGTCAACAAACAAACAAGTAACCGAGGTAGAAGTAAGTTAAAAGTCCCAAAAATATGCTTGCCACACTTTTGATGGTTTGATATGAATGACAGTATCTTTTATTAGTATTCAACAAATTAGTAGGACATCCTTGCTTTTGTTTTCGTTGTACCTGTATTGCAATTTTTATTTGTGGCATCCATTTACCTACGAGTATGTCGGTTCCTTTTCACAGTATACGAGCGGACTGTATGCTTAGAACTTTGGCGAAATATTTCACGTTACAGCCGAATTGGATTGGGATAAAAGTATAAAAATGATAGAAAAACTGACCAAAATAATACGAGGCCATTATTCCAGAACTACATCCACAAGTGGTCAATAAAGGGGCTTCACGCTCAAATAAACCAAATCAAGTTTTGGGCATTCTGATAAAATGCGCAAAAATTCTGTGCTTCGAATACAAAACTAACCTGGTAAAAATTTACAGAAGATAGATATTTAGAGAGATTTTTTACCCGGTTCCCTTGCAGTCGAAATTCAAGATTCTCGCAATTTTATTCGAAACACCCAGATTGTGATTCGACTTATTATATGTGGCTTTTAGATGCGAAAATGTGCAATATTGAAAACAAACAAACAAGTAACCGAGGTTGAAAAACTAAAGACATGAAATGGGGATGAGGGACGGTGTGGAAGAGTCGTCTAAAGTGCCCGTCAAGCATATATAAGCTGCGCAGCGAAAGGCCGTATCCCATGAAACATTTTAAAAGAATACCTGTATCTGTTCAGTAACCTGTGCTGGTGTTTTACAGTATTAGTGAATGTCTCACATTGTGTGTGATTCTAAGCAATAAGCTGAGGGAGAAAACCATCTGATGGAATAGCACCTGTAGCTGTTTTATCACATGCTGACTATTTCTCTAGATGCTGCGGAAATTTAGAGAAAGGTTTTCTTTTATTGCTGCTGAACGTTTATCTTTATGGACGAGTGTTTGTGTCATTGAAGATATTCGTTAAGCAGCAAGATAACTATTTTTCAGACTGAAGAAAAAGAGAGGTTGAAGTAAATTTGTGAACTGAAAAATGTCGAAATGACAAGCAAAGAAACGCATTTTTCGAGAGGAGGGTCAAAAGACAGTAAATTTTAATCATGGGTCGCCGAAGTACCAGGTGACGGCAAAAACGCACACTGTAAACCTTTCCATGTTTCCTTTCGTCTTGGCAATATGGGACAGGGAGCATTGACGAAACATTGTAAAGGGGTAAAACATGTAAATACAGAGCATGCACGCCAGAATGTGAATATCATCAGCCCTAAAACAGCTGTGTCACAATCAACAGACTAAACACGTAATCGAAAAGTTTCTGAAGAATCTAGCCCATCCACTTCTAGACAAGTACAATCTATCACAGATACCTCATCGTTGTCTCAGTTTTTAAGCCGCGAGGGGGTTCTTCGTGCCGAGATTATATGGTCTTTGAAAAAGGGAGAGGACAACTCCAGTTGTAATTCGTCAACCGGAGGCGTATTCCGCAAAATGTTCCCAGATAGTGACATAGCCGCAAAATTCAATATGCAACGTACAAAATCCTCCTATATCGTTGTCCATGGGCTCGCCCCATATTTCAAGGACAAGTTAGTTAAAAGCGTTTGTTCAAGTGATGCTTATGTACTACTGTATGACGAATCAAGAAACAGGGTTACAGAAGACGAGCAAGTGGATGTAATGGTCAGACACTGGGTAAATTCTGAAGTTGTCACAATATCTTGATTCAAAGTTCCTGGGTCATAAAACAGCCAAAGATCTCCTCAATAACTTCAATGATGCGGCAAAAGCCTTGCCATCACACGTGCTCTTACTGGTCGGCAGTGATGGATTGGAATATAATTTTATGATTATAAGCACTCTGATAAGCAATATTAAGGTTATATCACGTAGTTCTATTGAAATATGTAGATTTATTATATCATAAGTATAAGCCTTATGGAATACGGGAGAAAGAAAAAAAATTATGTGTAGAAAAAAGTCATGAAAAGGTCAGGAAAAAGTCAGGAAAAATGGTTCGTAAAATTGTGTGGCAACCCTGAATTTTACACTTCCACTCTGAAAATGAGATTTGAAAACATGTTTTCTTAAAGCTGCTACAATTTTGTTAATTAGTTTGTGAAGCATTTCTTGACTGTGACTTTCTTGCGAAATTATAATTCTAAAAAAGTGACCTTTTTTCGCAGAAAATTCTAATGTTACTGTAACTTTTTCTTTAAGTATCCTGACACTTGCTTTTTTAGGTACGGGGGGAAGAGAATGGATCACGGGCAGCTTATTGGACACTGCGTCCAAGCGCTAGATAGCTTTGATCCAGAGTCCCGAGCCATAGAAGAACATATCAATCAGTATCTTAAATATCAAGCGGTAAGTTCAATATTTACATCGTTTTCCAAGGAAAAAAAAGAAAGAAATTATGAGTGTTTTTTTTTTTTTATCTTTTTAAACGAATTGAAATAAATGTATTTTTACAAATGCTACTTTTTGAGAAAAAAAAAGAAGGAAGGGTTTATTTTACTCCGGCAATAAGTTTTGATTTCTTGCTTAAAAGATAAAAACCTCGCGGCCAAAAAGCAATTGCAGAGATTTCTGTGTGTACAGGGTTTGAGCGAAGATGACCAAGTCTTTATTGTTGAAGTGTTTTCCGGATGTGTCCGCTACACAAACATCTTGGCCGTCATTACGACAGGATTCTATAACAGAGATGGCAAGACGTGCTTGCGTTCCGAGCAAAATTTATATAATGGTATGATAATTTGCCCTTCTTCCCAACCCCTCTTTCTCTCCATCCACCCGATATTCCCGTTTGTCCATAATTTTTCTGTGTTGTTTTGGTATCTCAAAGGTTTAATCTGAGAAAGCAAAGTGATAATAAGTAAAACTGTGGTACTGATTACACTTATCAGCAACCATGATGCAAAATAAAATAAAAATGTCTGATAGTTTTAAGTACTAATTTATGGAAAATTAAAGATGCGATTTCTCTTTTAATTTCTTTGTAAAATATCAGCTTATGTGTATAAATTCGTTCTTTAGATTTATGCAGTGGACAGGTTTGTAACAATGCGGTTGTCGTATAATGGAGAGAATAAGTTGTGGTGTAAAGTGCGAGTATATGGATATTTTTGGACCTGTGAGAGCTTGGGGCGCTATATCCCAACAATTTTTCAGGGAGTGGGGCTGGAGTTAGCTATGTCAAATGAATCCCATATTTTATCTGTGATATGGATTGATGGCCCGAAAAGAATTGCCATGTTCATGCTCACAAATTCTCTGTGAGTGCGGGGTGGGGGGGGGTAGGGGATGGGGTAAGGGGGCTGGAGTTAGCTATGCCAAGTGAACCCCGTATTTTATCTGTGATGTGTTCTGATGGTCCGAGAGGAATCACAAGAGTTCATGCTCACAAATTCGCTGAGTGCGGTGGGCGGGGGGGGGGGGGGGGGGGGGTTGGGGTAAGGGGGCTGGAGTTAGCTATGCCAAGTGAACCCCGTATTTTATCTGTGATGTGTTCTGATGGTCCGAGAGGAATCACAAGAGTTCATGCTCACAAATTCGCTGAGTGCGGTGGGCGGGGGGGGGGGGGGGGGGGGGGTTGGGGGTTCTGGTCTGGCACTGTATTAGTAAAGGCCCTGATATTCTATATGTAATACGGTCTGTTCTGTGTCCGTTCTGATCGTGTCCCTGAATGCGCCAGTTAAAAATATCTTTGTTGTTGGTGGTGCATGAAATCCAACTATTTGTGCACATTTTAATTTTATACATTTAAACGGGTTTTGGTTTTTCAAAACAAGAAGGTAGGTGAGGAGTTTTTCACGGCTGTTAGATAAACTGATTTTTTATGGGATTATAAACTGAGGCTAAAGATTAGCATTTAGCAGTTGCATGCAGCTTATGTCGTCTCAATGACACTGTCCTATCACTGGCACTGTTGCGTCACTGACACGTGTCTCACTGACACTGTTGTCTAAAAGTTAATTTGTAAAAATCTGTTCTTTTTTGTACGAGTCTTTTCAGTTTGTTGTCAATGAACTAAAAAGGCGAAATAAAATTGACACGAACCATACTTAGTTACCATACTTAGTTGTCAGTATTCAAATATTCAAGGCAAATAATATATTCTGATTTTGGTTCTGTGAAGATCTTATAGTCCTTGTGTTGGAGAAGGTATTCTCTGAAAAACAGTGGTGAAATCAATAAAATAAATAAGTAAAAATAATTAAAAATTAAATAACATAAAAAAATAAATACATCAAAAACTATCATAGGATTTCTGTGCTTATTCAATAGTAGGAGAATGATTTCGAAGCATGTTACCTGTTTTAGTGGTTGCCTACTTGGCACTCTTCCGGTTGGATGAGCTGGGAACGGCGCACTTCCGCAAGTTTGTGAAATCCCAGGACACCAATAAAATGTACAAGGTATCCATTTGTTACTTCAGTTTTATTTATTTATTATTTTATTATTTTTGGGCGGGGGGGGGGGGGCGGCAAGATAGTGACATGACCAATTGTGGACGATTCCGTTGTAAATGGTTCAGGAAGGGTGAGCGGGGGGGGGGGAGGGGTTGTGGTCGTACTGGAGACATTGGCATTTAAGCTGTTATATCTGCAGGCAGCCCTGGCGAAATGTTTGCTACGATAGCTGCAGCTTCTAATTCGCGATTCAACCAAACACCACCGTGTTTCGATTCAGTTCTTGTCAGATCCAGTTGTTATAAATAAACGAGATAGGAATATGTTGTAACGTTATTACTTCTAAATTGATATGCGTCTGAGTAATTATAACAATAGGGATGTAGGCACATCACTTTTAATGCTAACGTAAAAGCGCTGTGTTGGGAGAGCTGCTTGTTTTTTTTGTTGTTTTTTTTTCACCATAATTTTAACAATCGATTTGATTTTGATGCAGTTTCTCAACTTTGCCCTCAGCGAAAAGCACCTGCTCACGTGGATGAAAGATGAGTGGTGCAAGCTTTATGACGGCAGCTTTGTACAGACCACACTGCTTTCCCCTATCCTCAGGTGAGTGGTACAGACCACGCTTCTCTCCTTCATCCTCAGGTGCGTGCTGCTCTCTCCCATGCTCATATTAGTATTACACACCACACTTCGCCTCCCATCCTCAGTTGAGTAGTACAGACCACGTCTCTGCATCGTAGCCACTCCACACAGCTCTCTCCACATCGTCAGCTGAGTGGTACAGACCACACTACTCTCCCCACATCGTCAGCTGAGTGGTACAGACCACACTACTCTCCCCACATCGTCAGCTGAGTGGTACAGACCACACTACTCTCCCCACATCGTCAGCTGAGTGGTACAGACCACACTACTCTCCCCACATCGTCAGCTGAGTGGTACAGACCACACTACTCTCCCCACATCGCCAGCTGAGTGGTACTAACGACACTACTCTCCCCACATCGTCAGCTAAGTGGTACAGACCACACTACTCTCCCCACATCGTCAGCTGAGTGGCACAGACCACACTACTCTCCGCACATCGTCAGCTGAGTGGTTCTAACCACCCTACTCTCCCCACATCGTCAGCTGAGTGGTACAGACCACACTACTCTCCCCACATCGTCAGCTGAGTGGTACAGACCACACTACTCTCCCCACATCGTCAGCTGAGTGGTACTAACCACACTGCCTCCCCTTCGCATCACCATCGTCAGATGAGTTGTACTTCCCACTCTCCTTATCTGATTCAAACATATTTGTGCCCTCCTCCCAATCCATGCTGTGTTGTTCCTGCAGCAGCCCCCCCCCCCCCCTCCCAACCATCACACCTACGCACAGATCCTGATGCTTACTGGCACTGTCTTATATTTTTTTAGGTGGATGCCAGAAATGCAAGACATTGTAAAGCACCTCCGTGACAGAATTGACGCAAAGATTAAATTCAAAAAGCCAGAATACTCGACCACAGGTGAGGGTCACGCATGCATCCTTCACCCCTCTTTACACCTCCCCCCTCCCCTCAAAAATCACGTGACCCGTTCCTGTTTTTTAACGGTGCAATGAAATTGTGTCAGAATTTTTAAAAAGCCAGAATTTCTGCATGAAATCAAATACTTTAAATTCAAAACAGAAGAAAGGATATATTTTTCCACTCCCAGAAAGCCCCCTCCCCCCCAAACCCGCCTCCAATTCCTGTTTGAAAAATGTCGATCATAGTTACACCACGGTTATAACGGCATTTTTTTTTTTTTTTGGTTCCGCTCATGTCGCTGAAACAGGGTAATAATTTATGTGGTAAACTTTGGGTAATATTTGACTGCATGATAAAAATGTACACCGGTAGTATTTTGTAGGAGATATTTTAATAAATATTTACCTGAGGTGCGGTCATATTGACCCTTCCTGTTTCTAGTCCCCATGCTCAGACAAACAAGCACTTTTGCTACGTGCTGGCATAGCCAAAACATAACTTTTTTAAATGTTTGAAGTTTCAAGGAAAAGCTATTCGGCGAGTAGTTCTGTTGGTGAGTAGATACAGACAACACAAACAACAAAAATCACGTTATTTTGAAAAAAAAAATGAAAATTTTTCGATATAAAGTGATTGAATTTTGATTCTATATATTTAACTTTATTTTTCCTTATTTATTTATTGTTTTGCGGGTTGAAAAAAAGAAGAATTTGCATGGCTTCTGTTGAATATACTGTATATCGTTGTCTTTCATCGATGTTTGCATGTTCAGGGTTCTTGTACATTATGACGGTTCTGTCACGGTGAATTTATTTTTCTGATTTGTGCCAAGAACTATTAGCTCAAAATAAAAATGAGAACAATTCTGAAAGAATTAAAAAAATAAAAAGAGTTGATGAGTTGGATCAGTTGCAGTTACTCGCATGTTTTTGGGTGTAGTGTAATAGTTTAGTGTTTCATTCCGTGCGGTTGGTTTCGGAGCAAGTTGCTGCCTTGCTAAATCAATGATGTAAAGTTTAGCTAATTTAAAATTATGAGTCGAAATTTGACATATTTCTGCCTAAATGTTGACTCATATTTTACAGATATAGACTCATGCCCTCCAAATTTTGGCCCCTTCTTGCCCAATTTTGGTCAATTCTTGTCAAAAAGGAAAGAATTAGTCAGTAACCTGTCTTGTAGAATCCGTGATTGTCAACAATCTGTTTCTTCAAAGTAGCTTAATTTTGTAGAAGTCATTTTTACGAATCTGTGGGCCTGTATATTTTCTTCTCACTGTCGTGAACCCGTAGCAGTATCGCCGAATCGATGCAGAGTACAGACCGTCGCTGTACTCAGTGAGCTCACATGGGGTACTGACATGTACTCATCTAAATAGCAAAGTACCCATGGTGTCTTGCTAACGGTACTGTTATTGGCGGCTTTGGAATCGTGATGTCATGCCATTGTGCATGACGTCATTGTTGAAATTTCCAATCTGTATCAGTGCTCATTTTTTCAACTGACAATTAATATAATGAGTAAATAATTAATATAATGAATGAATAGATGTAATTTAAACAAGTTCAATTCCGGTTTTCTCGGGCTTGGAGAAAAACGATGCTCTGATTAGTACCTCCTGGTAACTGCCATTAATGCATGAGAAAGGTACATGGTAAAATAGTACGTGGTAAATGCTGTTATCTGATTGGTCGGTTCCCAAATCAACATGTTTCCATATGAATACTTTTTTCAATGACAGATATTGCAGTTAAATCGCCATTTAGTTATGTAACAAATCTTGTAGCTGTCTTATTGTAGCCTAAAGGTCAACATTTTCATACTGACAATAATATTTCATGTTAACTCAAAGTACGTCAACATCAGCTACTTATGACCCTTTTTCTGTATTTGCACAGAAACGAAACCTTCAAATTAACACAGCCGCGGCCGAGGAGTATCCCATCCCAGAACCCGTGAGTGATCTAAGCATATCATTTTATTCAACACAGTCACAGTCATTTTATTCAACACAGCTGTGCTAAAATTGGTTAATGAGTATAAATTGGGCGTGCGTCTTTACGTTTGAAAACTGTGTATTGACGTTACACACTATTTGACTAACATATATAAATACAATTATTTAATGAAGAAAATATTTTTGAAAAGTTCAAATTGCGTTGTTGTAATGATTTATAAAAAGTTTACCAGTAACCCGTGAGAGACTAGTTCGCAACAGATATAAGCATGGGAGAGTCGAGAATTATACGCTGAGCGGAGATACACAAAAAATTGTATTTATCAAATTGAACAGTTTAAATTTTGAAATGAAACCAAGTACAGCGAGAGACTCGGTTGGTGCTTTTGTTTTTATTTTCTAGATACCACAGTTGAAACGTCACCGAACCGTCCCAAAGTCTGCTTATGCTGATCCGAGGAATTCAACGTCATGGCCAAAATCAAGGAAACTAACAGGTAGGTCGTTATGGCTGTCACGTTCAGGAATTTAGAGTTCACAAGCTGTACGAAAAACCAGCTTTGTAGCAGAAGGTAAGCAATGTCGGTACTAGCCAAGTATCTGCGATGTATTGGCGTGGTTAAGCAAATAAGTGACGATGTGTCATTTTAAAAGCAACCAATCAAAAACGGTGTGTCATCATGGAGGCAGCCAATGAGTGGCAGCATTTATCGGTATAAACGTTTGGATTTACTGTTAAAATAAGAAATAACAACATTTACATAATATATACAAGAACAACTAAAGAATAAGATGGGAAGAAGAAGAAGAGGATGAAGAAGGATTTGAAAAAAAGAAGAAGAACAAGAATAAGTGAAAGACGACTGCGATGCCAGTTCAAGCCAGTTGCCTCTTGTTCATGCCGTTTGAAGATTCTATTTACTTAGTACAGACATAATTTCTGTTGTGAGTACAGGAGGAAAGCCGAAGAGAGGTTGATGGAAGCTTCAAAGATACAGTTTGCATGTGCCAATCCAGAGAAATCCAGCAAAACAAAAGAGAAAATCAATGCCATTCTGGACGAGGAAAATAGCAAATTAGAATTTGACAAGCACAAGTCCAACCCAGTTCCACACGGCATGTTGGTGAGTTCAGTGTCACACTCAATTATGTTTTTCTTCTCTTTTCTTCTTCTTCTTATTTTTCTTCTTCTTCTTCTTCTTCTTCGTCTTCTTCTTCTTCTTCTTCTTCTTCTTCTTCTTCTGTTCTTCGCATTCTTCTTCTTCGCGTTCTTCTTCTTCACATTCTTCGCAATCTGCTTCTTCTTCTTCTTCTTTCGATTGCATTTAGAAAAAGAGAGACTTGAAATGGAATAAGTTTTTCATATTCCTTCCAAGCTTCCCCATTTATATTTCATAGTTCGGGGCTAAAATAAATTATTGTTGTTTTTTTTTTTAGCATTTTAGCTTCGAGAACCTCCTCACTCGCTGAGATGTATAATTTATTTTTAAAAATCAAGAATCATTCATGTTTAATTTTCCTTTTTGGGTAGTTTTAAATCATTTTCTTTTCACCAGTCTCTTTGTGTGTGTGTGTGATTTCTTTTTTTTTCTCTCTCTTTTTTTTCCCCTTTTTTGTGTCATAACAAAAAATTTAGCTAGTCGTCAGTTTTACAAATTGGTGAGTAATGTAACTTCGTGAATGTATCAGCAAGTTTTGGCTTTAACAGAACGATAATGTGCCGTTCAAGCTGAACACTGCCGCCATCTTGAGAGAAGGCAATCTTTACAAGCAGCGCGAGGCCAAGGAGCTGGAGAAGTCAGTCGTTTATGTCATGTCTTCACCCCTCGCTTAAAATGCGTCTTATTGGTCATTAGTTGAGGGATGGGGTAGGGGGGGCCGAGGGAGGGGGGGGGGGGCAGGAGTGAGATAGAAGGCAATCTTTACAAGAGGCGCGAGGCCAGGGAGCTGGAGAAGTCAGTCATTTATGTCATGTCTTTACCGCTCACTTAAAATGCTTTTACTGGTCATTAGCTGAGGGGGGGGGGGGGGCCGAGGGAGGGGGGAGGGGGAGGTCAGGAGTGGGATAGAAGGCAATCTTTACAAGCAGCGCGAGGCCAGGGAGCTGGAGAAGTCAGTCATTTATGTCATGTCTTCACCCCTCACTTAAAATGCTTCTTACTGGTCATTAGTTGAGGGATGGGATTGGGGGGGGGCAGGAGTGAGATAGAAGGCAATCTTTACAAGCAGCGCGAGGCCAGGGAGCTGGAGAAGTCAGTCATTTATGTCATGTCTTCACCCCTCACTTAAAATGCTTCTTACTGGTCATTAGCTGAGGGGTGGGGGGGGGGGGGGCGAGGGGGGAGTAAGATAGATTTGCTTAAAAATATCAACAATAAAGAGGATGTCAAAATTAAAAAAAAATAGATTATAATTCGATTTTAAGGCGAGATTCATATTTTTAGCTTGAAATAATAGATATCCTGATTGGCGAGATGACGTGTTTGTATTCTATGGCTCAGTTAAACAAGGAGTTGTTAAAATAGCACGCAGTAATGTTCTCGGTATATTCCACAACACAGACTGGAGAGGCTGGAGGCCGGAGCGCGGGATGCGTCGCAATTCCTCGAATGGCAGAACAAGATGAAGTCGATGGATCTGAACCAGGAGCTGTCAAACATCGAACGACGGCGACTGGAGGGCAAGCTGAGTCATGAGGAGGCCATCCTTGCACGCCAGAACCTGTACAGGGAAAACAGGAAGAAGGTACGGGGTTCTATGCTCTGCTGGGTACGCGCTGGTGTTCTGTTTATTTTCGTGCACTGCGCATGCGCGAAAGTACAGGGAGGAGGAAAACCACAAAGACATTTATGGTGTTAGATTTTTGGTTGTAAAGATTTAGATCCTGGAAGAATACTAAATTTATGCCCACCTCTCTTTTTATGCCTTTGTGACCATTCCGGTAAGTTGTGTCTGGTACACATGACTGGGGCTGTGAGGCTGAATGCATGGCTGGTTGTTTGTGTGTGGCGACGTAACATAGCGAAATGAAGGTCGTGGAAGATGGAGCGAGAGTGTTGATGGATGAGTTCGTGTGTGAAGTGATTGACTGAATGACTGAATAAATGTTTGTGCGGCTGTGTGGTGACGGCGTCCGTGGAGGAAGGAGTTGGTGATTGACTGAATGAATGACTGACTGTTGGTGTGTGACTACAGGTGGAGGAGATGAAGGAGGAGGCGAGGGAACTGATGCTTGACTGAATGAATGACTGACTGTTGGTGTGTGATTACAGGTGGAGGAGATGACGGAGGAGGCGAGGGAACTGATGATTGACTGAATGACTGATTGTTGGTGTGTTAGAACAGGTGGAGGAGATGGAGGAGGCGAGGGAGCTTATGATTGACTGAATGACTGACTGTTTGTTCGTGTGTGACTACAGGTGGAGGAGATGAAGGAGGAGGCGAGGGAGCTGGTGATTGACTGAATGAATGACTGACTGTTGGTGTCTAACTATAGGTGGAGGAGATGAAGGAGGAGGCGAGGGAGTTGATGGAGGAGTTCATGCGGAAGCAGCTGAGGGAGGAGGAGCGCATGAAGGAGATGATTGACTGAATGACTGACTGTTTGTTGGTGTGTGACTACAGGTGGAGGAGATGAAGGAGGAGGCGAGGGAGTTGATGGAGGAGTTCATGCGGAAGCAGCTGAGGGAGGAGGAGCGCATGAAGGAGATGGTGCAGAAGGTCGTCGACACGCACGAGAATGCCAAGGAGGCCAAGGTCAAACTGCAAGAGTTCAAGGCCAAAATAGGTACAGCTACGCGACAATATGATTACCAGTATTTCTTATGTTCTGAAGTATTCATTTTATGTTGTACATAGTTGTCGTGGATATTTTTAGCTACAGTTTTGAATGTGTCCCATATTATCCACAGATGAACTTTTTCAACATTTCGAATAACCCTATCCCCACATTGTGAGAAATTTACTTTATTGCCGCCCGTTCGCCCTATGACATCTATCAGTTATTGCGAAGTTCTGGATCCGCACCTGTGATGTTTGTTAGCAATATTGCCCGTCTTTCATCTGTGACCAAAAAAAAAAAAAAAAAAAAAAAAAAAAAGAACGAATTAAATTATAACTCTGTGTGGGAGCAAAAAAAAAATCATCGTCAGCCCTTCCTGGTTGTCAGATCTGATTGACAGCGGTTTTATCAAAACCAGTTGAAAAAAGGTAGTAATTTACTTCTTTAAGAAACGGGGGACGAGTAGAAGATATTGTCCATTTATTGATTTTCTGTCTGTTACAGTACAACAAGTGGTTGAAGAGAGCAAAGAGCTGATGAGACAGGCCCTGGAGGAGGTAAGACGGTTAATTCTACGTGTGTCACACGTATACGTAACACTTGTACACGTAACATATACGTTTCTCACGTCTGCACATGTCACATCTACACGTGTCACAGATACATGTGTCACATATACACTCTCACATGTACAGTTGAAGTAATTTATAAGGCACATTTGATAAAATTATAAAGTTTCTCTTGTCCTATTGGCCGACGATGTAGGGCTTTGCATTGATAGAGTTTTGCGTGCTCTGATTGGTCAGTGAATTTAGGCTTGCGTTGATAGGCTGACATTTGCTTTGTTTTGATAGGCCGAGCGGGAGATGAAACAGAAGATGGAGCTGATTCGACAGATCCGTGCCATGGAGGCCGTGCCCATCAACCGCAACAAACTCGTCGATCTGACCGCGCCCGCCGGGCATGGGCTGCTCAGCGAGATGTCCATCGCCGAGGTATGGACGCGTTACACCGCCCACGAGGCTGGTGGGGGGGGGGGGGGGTGGGTGGAATGACGGTTAACTCAGTCGGTAAGAGGGCTTGGGTCTGGTAGTTCCCGAGGTGCGCAGGCTGTAATCCGGCTCGGGGTAGTGTGCAGGGGATTGACGTTCGCTCCAACTGCCTTAGCGCTCGGTCACCATATCGCACAATTCAAACTCGATGCTCGCGGATCCCTTCCGGTCATTGTCATTTGTGAGACAACCTTGTGAGATAAATTAAATAACATTTTTTATTGAGGAAAAGAGGAGGGAGGGACTGCCAGTGATTCACCGCTTGTGGATTGTCGTTTTGACAGCTGTGGGAGATCTTGTTGAGGCACATTTTTGTAATGTTGACCTTTCTGCTTGTCATGCTGACCTCTAGGGTTATCATGTTGACAGTTGCGAGAGCGCGTGTCGCTGCTGCGCCTCCAGCAGACGGAGGAGGAGGAGGAAAGGCGCGACGACATCCTGGCGAGCAAGCAGGCTAAAGACGAGGCCCTCATGGACACGCTCGCCACCATCTCACGCCATAGGACGGAGAACACCAAGGCCGCCGCCGTCAGGTACGACCCCCCACCCCCAACCCCCACCCCCGCCCCAATCCTGACATCCTGGCGAGCAAGCAGGCTAAAGACGAGGCCTTCATGGACACGCTGGCCACCATCTCACGCCATAGGACGAAGAATACCAAGGCCGCCGCCGTCAGGTACGACCCCCCCCCCCCCCGCCGCCCCAATCCTGACATCCTGGCGAGCAAGCAGGCTAAAGACGAGGCCCTCATGGACACACTGGCCACCATCTCCCGCCATAGGACGGAGAATACCAAGGCCGCTGCTGTCAGGCACGATCCGCCATCCCCGGCCTCCCCCCCCCCCCCCCCCGCGCCAATCCTGACATCCTGGCGAGCAAGCAGGCTGAAGACGAGGCCCTCATGGACACGCTGGCCACCATCTCACGCCATAGGACGGAGAATACCAAAGCCGCCGCCGTCAGGTACGATCCCCTCCCCCCGGCCTCCTCCCCCCCCCCCCCCCAATCCTGACATCCTGGCGAGCATGCAGGCTAAAGACGAGGCCCTCATGGACACACTGGCCACCATCTCCTGCCTCAGGACTGAGATCACGGTAGCCGCCGCTGTCAGATACAGCTCCCCCTCACTCCCCATTCCCCCCACAAACAACCCGCCGCCCACCCCCCACCCCCCCCCCCCCCCCACCACGACATCATGACGAGCAAGCAGGCCGACGAAGACGAGGCGCTCATGGAAACGCTCGCCTCCATCTGCAGTACAGCTCCCCCGTCCACCACCCTCCGCCCCCCCCCCGCCCCGCCATCCCTTGTAGGAGAGGTAAGGGGTGGAGCTTGTGGTGTATGCGTGAATCTGACGTCACTTCCTTGCAAATGTAGGTTAGAAACGCGGAAGAAAACAAGGAACACAAAACCCGAGATTAAAGACGAGAAGTTGCGAGAGTTGCAGCGACAGCTGGAAGAGAAGAGAGCGCAGAGGCTGCGGGAACAGGAAGAGGCGAAGCTGGCACCCAGCAAGAAATCAGCGCAGAGGCTACGCGAACTCAACAAGACTAAGGTGCCTTGTTTTCTCTGCACTACAGCCACAGGGGTTCAGTGTCTGCCTCCAACCCTAAATGAGTTCGCTTTCTTCCACCAGTCCCACAGGGGTTCATGTTCTCCCTGCAGTCTCACGGGGAATCATTTTCTTCCACTAGTTCCTCAAGGGTTGCGTGTAGCTAAGTCACAAGTCTTTAAATCACAAGTCGTTAAGTCCCGTGTCGTTAGGTCACGAGTCGTTAAGTCACGAGTTGTTAAGTCACGAATCGTTAAGTCATGAGTCGTTAAGTCCCGTGTCGTTAAGTCCCGTGTCGTTAGGTCACCAGTCGTTAAGTCGCGAGTCGTTAAGTCTGGAGGCTTTGTGTTTTAAGACATTATGTCGTGGGTTCTCCGATCGGGTCACCATCGTATTGTGACACGTGACACTTCTCTATTCTAGCTTCTGCGGTACCCCAAAGAAAGAGGATAAACAGGTGATTTGATAAGCTCAAACACGTGTACATGACACCCATCCCTACCACCCCCCAACACCCACCTCCGCACGTCAACATAAATGCCAAAGAAAAATGATGGTCACGTGATGTGATGAGCTCAAACAAGTGTATAAGAAACCTATCCTCCCCCCCCCCCCCCCCGTCCCCGCACATGAACATAAATGCCTAAGAAAAATGATAAACACGTGATCTGATTGGCTAAAAAAGTATACAAGCCATCCCCCTCCATAGCTCCCCCCCCCCCCCCCCCTCGATTCGGATCATAGCTGCACAGCTCCATCTATTTACAATCAGCCTCAAATGTCGTCATTTGTTTTCACTCTAATGTCCTCATGTGACTGTATGTTGCTGACAAAAACTAAAGGTTCCAAGTATAAAAAATTCGGCTTATAAAAAAAAATTATACAATCTGATTTCCTGCTCTTTCTCATTTTTTCTTGCCGACGGGCGACACGAGTGGTAGCGGTTCGTTCTGAACATGAACCTTGAGTTTGACCTCGAGTTTTTGTCAGTGCATAATTCCAATTACAGAAAGAAAATTGTGCATTTGGGTTAATGTGCACTGTGCGTTTATATATGTGTAAATTCTTGAAATTGCTACTAATAACAATAACACCACACGGTTCTGTGAACTGATAAAAAAAACCTTCAGGGCTTTACATTAGCGACTGCCCTACCAGCACAGGTAGATAAAATCTCGGGTGGGGCAAGTAGCTTAAAAAAAAAAGTAGCTACGGGCCCTTACCTGCTCAATTGGGCTGGAAGCTTTCTGGCGAGGGAGGGGTTGGAAGCATAGGATGAGGCTGACGTGCAATATATTTGTGCTGTATACAATCGCGGTGACGTTTCGTGACGAATAAAATCTGTTATTTAGGCATAATTTTGTTTTAAATATTTTTCATTTTGAGTTATTTTTCAAGTGAGTAAATGTGCGAAGGAAGAGGGGGACGGGGGGAGGGGGGGGACTCAGGGAAGAATGCGTGAAATAAGTGGGGGGATTTGGCGCATCTCTTAACGTAACTGCCTCCTCCCCCCGTACAGGTGTTCTAACAAGTTAACATGAAGCCCCGCCCTTATAGATCCTGCAGGCTGAGGCAGGGTTTTAAGATTAGCCTACAAAACGCGAGTGCCTGCTTGTGCTCCAGGCTGAGGGAAAGTGATATATTTCGTGATTTATATAAATATATAGATATATTACAGGGAACCTGTGTAATTAGGGATTTCATGAAATCCCTAGGGAATTCGTGTAATAAATAAGCTCATATTGATTATAAATATTTTGAAAAATTATCCATTCAGGAAGGCTGTTTAGTGCTTCTTTAAAACTGTGTATCCCTTTTCACATCGAAAGGAATTGGAATTTATAACATCACCATCCAAAATAACAGAATTTTGGCGTGAAATGTGACATAAGTTACATAGGATAAAAAATATCGCTAAATTCAGGTACTGAAGTATCTCATGAATGATAGTTTGGCAATCGAGTGTTTATAGAGTATATTAATTCAAAATCTACTATTAATTTCGGTAAAATACTACTAGATTGATTGAGCAAATTATTACACGAATTCACAGGGGATTTCATGAAATCCCTAATTTCACAGATTCCCTGTAACATATATATATTAAAATCTGTATTATATAAAATAGCATGTTATTTGAAATAAGAATTCTTAAGCAAATAAGAAACCACAAGTTCTTTTTTAATCTATTCCGGAATACACTACATATAAATCGAATGTCACAGAAATCGAAGTTTTTTCATTATTTCATCATTTTGTGTTGCAGACTGTATCAACAACTTAGTTCTTGCGTTATAAATAGAAAAATAGGAAAAAAATATAAATATCAATAATTTTTTTTAAACTTTAAATTTCAATAGGTTATTAAATACTGAACTGCCGACAGAATTCATATTTTAAATAATACGGTATTATGAATGTATATTTTGAGTATAATTTAAATATAAACGCCAATATATATCAGATTAATATGGCATGTGTCAATTACTTTTGAATAATTTTCTTAATTTTCATTATGACAGTTTTAACAGCATTTCAAATTTTTTTGTGTGTGTAGAAAATAATGGAAGAGAATCGATGGCGAGAACTTGAAATGACACGTGAGAGGACAGCGCAGCTGACGTCACAAGGCATCCATTCCAGCCAATCAGCGTCGCGTATTGCTGGCCGGACAATGGTCTCCACTTTCTCCTAGTTCACACGACCTGCTGCTAGAGTGTAGTGTTTTTCCTCCAGTACAATTTCTTTAACTGAATTTTAAATCAGTGGTTTGAAATCTAAATGATTTTAGATTCTGGTTCTGCAAACAGTGGATTATAGAGAATTATTTATGAGGAAAATGACTCGGTAAATTCTGCCTTGAATTAATACTGCGGGGTCGGGGAGGGGGTTATAATGTTGTTTTTGTTTTCACACATACACGTATCAGCAACAACTGTGAGAAACACGGATCTATGCATACTCCGCCCTGATACAGGACACGTGACTTTTATCCAGATCATGAAAGTTACGTGAAGAGCTTTTTTATCAGGATGAAAGTGGTTTCGTTTGTTCAACGAATAAGAATTCAGCAAAAAACTATTTGATAAGAATTCAGCAAAAGACTATTTCATCCAAAAAAGGATGAAAGGAAATCACTGTTCAGTGGAATCTATTTTTAGTATTGTACATTCTCGGGTAATTGTCTGCTTTGCAGGAAAACAAAATCTTATTCCGCCCCGATAATGTGATATTAATATATAAAGTTCTTAGTGTTAATTTTTTTAACTGTTGTATTTGTGCAGTCGCTATTTTACTGATCCCCTGATAGTTTGTCTGTGATATTTTAAATGTTACATTAAATGTTATACTTTAAAATGTTACATGTCGCAGTGTCACATTTTTCACAAGGCCCATGCTGAAAATATTTCATGGACAGGTTTAGTAAATGCAACACTAATTTTTATTCCAGAAGGAACTGGAATATTCTAGTTCATGGCGTGCAAAAAAAAATTGAAAACCCAGCCTCTCTAGTTGTTTGACCAGATATCAATGTGCAAAGATGGCGGGGGCGGGGGGGGGGGGGACGTATGTCATAGTTTTCTAACCGTATAACTTTTCCAATTCGAACCCTGAATATGGAGGCATGACTTGCTTTTAACTCCTATTATTTTTTTTATCCGGGTGTTCTTCCTGTTTTGCCCCCATCCCCCCGCCCCCTCTTCCAACGCCGCATGGCTATGGTGTCGTTTAGGGGACCCCTCGATTTTCGTAGTCACATTTTCCACCCTTAATCCTAACCTCAACCTAAAGTTGACCCCAATCCCTAATACTTACCCTAACTCTTAATAATTTACTTTTAAATTGAAGATTAATTATTTGACACCGTTAGCCCCCCCCCCCCCCAGCCATCTGGCCCATCCCCCGAACATGTGTGCTCTTATATTTTCTGTGATGTAGCAGTATTGGTTTGTTGTCCGCAGGACAAGTATTGTATATTCTGTGTTCAGCGAAACGGTACGTCACAAGTCACGTGACATTTTTTATATCCGATACCCGTGTTGACAAATTGCAATAAAGCATTTGATTTTGATTTCATTTTGTTTTCTTGTCTGAATGAGAATCAGAACAAACATTTTCTTACATCTTTATTCAAAAGAGATTGCATTCGATACAAATTTTAACAAATAGAAATAGAAAAATCGTGTACTTCAAAGATATGAATCACTCTCAATGTGAAACAATATGACCCCCTCCATAAGCCCCCTCCCCCAGCCCCTTCCCGCACTGTCACGGCACACTTCCGGGATGCCAATCACAGTTATCTCTATCACAGGTGTTTTTTTTTTGGTCATAGAAAGTTTTCTATTTACTCGTTATTTTGTTGTCCAGCCCCCCCCCCCCCCACCCGCCCACCTCCTTCCCCACCCAGCCCATCCAACGGATAGGAGAGGGGGGCGGATTCACAAAGTATCGCTCATTGCTATAATGTCACTGATATAGCATTAGCTAGTAATTCTCGATGAATCTCGGGCCCGAACATTAATTTTCTACCTGTTTAAATCCCGGACATTTTGTTTCCATTCCGGACATTTTGTTCTCATCTGGACATTCGTCCACAACCCTCAAAACGAGCAATTGCTGTAAACACTTCAGCACTTTCTCTCCCTTCTCATTGTCTCCACATAATCTTATCTACAGGGGATGTAGACTAAACCTGGAGGTGTACACGGACGTGGACGTAGATTTATTCACGCCATGGGAGTTGGTGTACACAAAAGCGTTGCATTGTATCTAGGTTCGATAAAAAAAACCCGTTTTTTCCATGAGTACCATCAGTATTTTTGTGAACTTACAGTTCGTTAAGTACTCCCACCCCCACCAACAATAATATACGAGTATAGTTCAATCATGGCACAACAATATGAAAGGCTAAATTTCTTAAACAGCAACAAGAAAATCCAAGTGAAAATAAAATACCCAACATTGTTAAATTATTGTACGAACTTCGTAATACATCAGCACCTCGTACGGTATTAGAATTCCGTATTAAACTGTACGAATCCCGTACTCTAATCCTCTATACGTAACTGAATGATTATCTAATGGTACATCTAAATGTCTCGCTAAAATAGTAATTCAACAGTGGAACATTTGGCATAAGAATTATCAGAAACAATACAATTATCAGAAACAATACAATTATCAGAAACAATAGACGCGAATAGTTTACCTTTTAGCGCACGTTTACCAGTTGGCCTACGTTTATTACTTGACGTACGTTTACCAGTTAGCGTACGTTTACCAGTTGGCCTACGTTTACCACTTGACGTACCTTTACTTCTTAGCGTACCATTACCAGTACACATTTACCAGCTGGCACACTTTTACTGGTTGGCTTATGTTGACCACTTGGCCTACGTTTACCAGTGGGGGTACGTTTACCAGTTGGCATACTTTTACCAGTTAGCGTACGTTTACCAGTTGGCATACTTTTACCAGTTAGCGTACGTTTACCAGTTGGCATACTTTTACCAGTTAGCGTACGTTTACCAGCTGGCTTATGTTTACCACTAGACGTACGTTTACCTGTTAGCGTACGTTTACCAGCTGGCCTATGTTTACCACTTGGCGTCGTTAACAAGCTAGCGCAGCCTCAGCTTATCGTGTCACCATCTCCACACTATTTATCTCACTAACTTCAAAACAACTAGTGCTTCACTCTGATTGGCCGGTGCCAGCCGTCACTATCAGTACGGTTTAACCTTTTTATTGCCTTTTAGGCGTCAGTTGCTCTCTCACTAAAAAAAAAAAAAGAAGAAAAAAAAACAAACAAACAAAAAACAAGGAACTATGTCCAAACTACAAAAATAACCTGGCCGGTCGCACTTTTTTATTCTTTGAAAATTTCGATGACCCGTCATTGACCCAGGTTCTTTAACGGCTTTATCAAACGTTTATATAACATAGCACTTATATTATACAAGCTGATGCTCCTAATCGTTTGAAATGTTTAGCATGGAAATGCTGGCATCCAAGATGCGAGCACAAAATTCTGGGATAAATTTTTTTTATCTTTTTTTTTTTTTTAATTTTACACCTGGGCGGCCAGTCCATTTATTTATTTTTTACCGGCCAGCTCACTTTTATATTTGTAAGTTTAGTGACCAAGCCGATGATGAGAAACAAAGGTATTTATTTCTTCGTTATATCTGAAAAAATAAATACATAAACAATGACGACTAAGCCCATATCTGGAGTAGTGAAAATTAGATACATTTGTTCACTACTAAATCTGTTCATTTCACACAACGCTGTCCGCGAACTTCAAAAACCTCTTTCGCCCTCTGCAATCATGACGTGAAGTTTAGGGCGGTAATTGAGGCTGTAAGAAAGCCCCGCCCCCTTTTTTGTTTTCAATTGCCGCCGACCAATCCCTGCGCTGTGTTGAAGAGATTGACAGGACTCTTCCCATCTGTCAGCAAGACGCTCTTCAATCCGAGGCCCTTCAGCATGTTGACCTTAAAGAAGCGGAAAACTTCATTCACTGTCTACATACAGATATGATACCCACCTCCCAGGTACCCTCCACCCCTCTCGAATCTACCCTCCACCCCCATCTACCCTCCACCCCCTCCAATGTACCCTCCACCCCTCTCGAATCTACCCTCCAACCCTCCACCCCCATCTACCCTCCACCCCCTACCATCTACCCTCCACCCCTCTCGAATCTACCCTCCAACTCTCCACCCCCATCTACCCTCCAACCCCTCCCATGTACCCTCCACCCCTCTCGAATCTACCCTCCAACCCTCCACCCCCATCTACCCTCCACCCCCTCCCATCTACCCTCCACCCCTCTCGAATCTACCCTCCAACCCTCCACCCCCATCTACCCTCCAACCCACTCCCATCTACCCTCCAACCCACTCCCATCTACCCTCCCCCCTCCCAACTACCCTCCACCCCCTCCCATCTACCCTCCACCCACTCCCATCTACCCTCCAACCCCCTCCCATCTAGCCTCCCCTCTCCCAACTACCCTCCACCCCCTCCCATCTACCCTAAACCACCTCCCATCTACCCTCCAACCCCCTTCAATCTACCCTCCGATCCCCTCCCATCTACCCTCCACCAATCCTATCTACCCTCCACCCCCTCCCATCTACCCTCTGCCCCCTCCCATCTACCCTCCACCCCCTCCCATCTACCCTCCAACCCCTCCCATCTAACCTCCAATCCCCTTCCATCTACCCTCCACCCCCTCCCATCTACCCTCCACCCCCTCCCATCTATCCTCCAACCCTTCACCCCCATCTACCTTCCACATCCGATCTACCCTCCACACCCTTCCCATCTACCCTCCACACCCTATCTACCCTCCACCCCTCCCATCTACCCTCCACACCCCATCTACCCTCCACCCCCGCCCATGTGCCCTCCACACCCTTCCCATCTACCCTCCGAACCCCCATCTACCCTCCACACCCCATCTACCCTCCACCCCCGCCCATGTACCCTCCACACCCTTCCCATCTACCCTCCAAACCCCCATCTACCCTCCAAACTCCCATCTACCCTCCACACCCCATCTACTATCCACCCCCTTCTACCCTCCAACCCCCTCCCATTTACTCTCCACCCCCTTTCCATCTACCCTCCACCCCCTTCCATGTGCCCTCTCCCCTCTACTCTACCCTTCCCCTCCCATCTACCCCCCCCCCCCCCGCCCCCTTCTCTTCTTAAAGGCAACGAATCCTCATACACAATACACAACCGCAAGCATTATATAACAGATCTCTCAGTCTCGTATTTACCAGAAAAATACCATTGTCTCTGGATGATCTTTCTTTCATATAAAACTGGAACCTCACTTCGCTAGCGAAATGTTAAACACTTGACAAAAATTAAAACGCAAAAATACTTCCTTCAATGGGTTATTTCTTGAATAATATATTGCAAACAACACAGCTTGAATATGTCTTATAAGCCGAGTAGTGTTTGGTTTCTGTTAACTTAAGGTTTTATTGACTGATCTAGCATACGCCGTGTTAGCTATTTACGCAGTGAGAGCTCGCACAAAGCTCACTGTGCAACTGTGTGTGATGTGGGTTAAATGCTACGCATTTACTTGCAAAAAATGCACTCTTTTCACAAGGCGTTTTAACAAAGAAAACGAAATCAAAGACGAAAATAAAAAGTGACATGCACATGTTCAGATCAAGCTCTTCATAAGTCCCAAGTTTCATGGTCGTAGGGCCCATAGTGTAAGAGGAGAAGAAGACACAAAAAATCGGAAAAAGTGTCAAGAAGAAAAAAAAAAGGACGAATTTTGCTCGCACAAATTCATATAACTCTTGCAAGCCAAAGGCTTGTCAAGTGTTAATAATGCTTCAGACTGGATATCATTTCTTTTTATTGATCACGTGATAACAACTTCACACTATCGGTAGAGAATAAGTGTTAACTTTCGCCTTTAACGAATGATCATGCTTTAGTAAAACCGTCACAGTGTTGTGTACACCGGATCACATAACGTCATACAGTGCATTGCTTAAAGTCCCAGAACACAACGTCACACAGCACGTCTTATCACGTCATACAGCGCAACGTCTCCAAAGCACAACGCCGTAAAACCTGACGTCATGCAGCTAATCTATACTGTCTACTAAACACCATTTGCATCCTTCCGCAACTCCGCTCAACACCAGTGGTAATTACGGTTCTTTTTTTTTTTTTTTTTTTTTTTTTTTTTGTCATTAAGATCAAGACCACAAAGCGATGCCGCTATGACGTTACAATCGATGTCGTTACCACAAGCTTTACTTTATGACACGGAGAATGCGAGAAGCGCACTGACTCACCTGGGCTTCAGGTCCTGACGTGGCTATGGCGGAGATTGTGCCTGCCCCCAGGGCGTTCACTACCCGCGCAAATTTGGTCACCTAGACAACAACACACACGTGCTTTTAGAGGTGCAGGGGGGCGGGTCCGACCACCCCCCCCCCCCCTCTCCTGCGCCTTCGATTCCTCATCCCCTTTAAGAAATTTGATCAACATTGAGCTTGACTCCGTCTACAGCCGTACCCAAAACCTCCCCCTCCCCACCCCTTCCGCCTCCCAATCCATTAAATGTGCTGCCTGGATAGTTTCCATCTTTCCCTCACGCGAACATTTAACAAACTGGACACCTTTGGAAAAGTTTATAATCTGAGCTTCACAGAATTCCGAAAAAGGTTTGCAATCGATCAAGGCCGAATAAGATTGAGGGGGGAGGGGAAAAAGGTGATGTAAAACCCTTCTATGTAAGCATTCCTAATGTCACCTCTAGATTGGCGAGTTTCTTGGCCTTGTCGATTTCCATCTGGCTCTGGGCTCTCTGGAAGGCCAGCTCTGCCTCGCGCATCTTCAGCTGCGTGTCAATCTCGGCCGAGAACTCGATGTCCTGTGCCTCCGCCTTCAGCCTCATAGCTACGGGTGACGGCATGCAAAAAAAAACAAAATTTGTCCAAGGACAAAGTGCCAGCTTACGTGTCAATCTCGGCCGAGAACTCGATGTCTTGTGCCTACGCCTTCAGCCTCATAGCTACGGGCGACGGCATGAAAAAAAAAACAAAATTTGTCCAAGGACAAAGTGCCAGCTTACGTGTCAATCTGGGCCGAGAACTCGACGTCCTGTGCCTCCGCCTTCAGCCTCATAGCTACGGGCGACGGCATGCAAAAAAAAAAAAAAAAAGAACAGAGAGATCTCTAATCTGTCCCTTCTCGAGAGAAAAACCACCCTTTGAGGAGGTATCCCAGAGATGTTGACACTCAATTACGGCGTACCCAGTCTAGCATCTTATTTGTTAAAACGTGAGGAGACAGTTGGACGATACTGCCAAAATAGGATGTCGAGGGACATGGTGGCAGGCCGAAACACAGTTAAGGTAGAATTCTATGTATGTTGCAATTAAAAAATTTAATTTATAGCTTTAAAAATCGAAATATGAGACTTTTTTTTAAAAAAATGATACCATTGCCATAAGCCAACAAAAATTTAAGTGGAGCAGTGTCTACTGAGACAATTCTCTGAACCTTGGCCTTTTAAATTTCATGATATTACTTGCTTTTTTTAAAATCTTTTTTAAAGTTTTGCAATCCGCCATTTTTATTTTTATTTTTTTATTTATTATTATTAGAAGTATTAATTTTTTGGTGTGACGACGACGACGACGATGATGATAATGATGAAGATATTGATGATGATGATGATGATGATGATGATGATGATGATGATGATGATGATGATGATGATGATGATGATGAAAAGGTATTCGTAAGATAGAGAGCCCCTTAGACTAAAGTCGACAGCTAGACAAAAAAAGAAACCTTCAATTTCGCTATGTCCCTCGATGCTCAGCTTCTCGGCGTGTGCTTTCGCCTCGGCCACCGCCTGACCCGTCGATTCCACGGCTGCCGTGACGGATCGCAGCTCTAGCAGCTTGGCCATTTCTCTCTCCGCATCCATCTCGTTCATGAGTTTCTGTCTCTCGAGAAGACCCCGCGCCTTCTGTTCTGTGGCCGCCGCCTCGTGTGCCGCTGCTGCTTCTATGGAGCTAAAAACGCGGATTGTGATGTGTGAAATAAAACAGACTGTGGTGTGTACAATAAAACAAATTATGGTGTGTAAAATAAATCGATTGTGGTGTGTTAAATAAAACTTCATGGTGTGTAAAATAAAACAAATTATGGTGTATAAAATAAATTTATTGTAGTGTCTTAAATAACACATCATGGTGTGTAAAACAGAACACATTGTGGTGTGCAAAATAAAACAGACTGTAGTGTGTACAATGAAACAGATTGTGGTGAGTACAACAAAAAAGATTGTGGTGTGTAAAATAAAACAGATGTGTGTAAAAACACACTGATAGTTTTGGGTAAAATAGACAGACTCCGGCATGTAAATAACACAGATTGTGGTGCATCAACACACAGATATCCTCACTTTGGTAGTACTTGCACTTACTTGGTGAATATATTTACAGATATCTTAAATTGTTTGGCGGATATCTCCGAACTCTTACTCTATGGATATCTCCACAGATCTCTGTACTTACTTGGTGGATATCTCTATGGCCATCTGCACCGACTTCATCAGGCTATCCCTCATCTTTGCGTCGGACGGTTCTATGCTCTGCACGTCTATCCCCGAAATCACCTGCAGCACAAGACAATGCAGCCATTCCATACTTTTTGGCACACGCAATAAACCAAGCAAATAAACTAACATAATCATGGATGCTTTGATACAATACATGCACGAGACGTTAGTTAGTTAAATACAATATATATACGACACCCCTCTCATCTACCCTCCACCACCTCCCATCTACCCTCCACACCCCATGTACTCCCCAACCCCCCCGGCCATGTACGCTCCACCCTCTCTCATATACCCTCCGCACCCCATCTTCCCCCCAAACCATATCTACCCTCCCCCCCCCCCAAATCTAAACTCTACCCCTCCCATCTACCCTCCACCACCTCCCATCTACCCTCCACCGCCTCCCATCTACCCTCCACCACCTCCCATCTACCCTCCACCCCTTCCCATCTACCCTCCGCCCTCTCTCATCCATCCTCCACCACCTTGTATATGTCGTATGGACATATACGACGTATACTTGTTTCTCGAAATTTCGAATAAATAAGTCATAAAATGTCAAAGCGAGGCGCTTTGTTTTACACCAATCAAATCACGCAAATCTCTCTGAAACATGTGCACCAAGTTCTGCGACTACCTACCAGATTATTAGCTTTAAATTTGAGTTGCTCTTCCACTTTGTCTGTTGATCTATTCAGAAAAGCGGCGTACTGTATTATGGATGCAGACTTGCGGTGAAATTCGTCAAAGGTGACGCGTGCTACCTCCGATCTTATTCTTCCACCTGCAATAATAATAATAATAATAATAATAATAAAAATAATAATAATAATAATAAAATTAAGAAAAAGAAGAACAAGAAGAAGAAGAAGAAGAAGATGAAGGAGGAGGAGGAGGAGGAAGAATGCGAAGAAGAAGAATGCGAAGAACAATTCGAAGAAGAATGCGAAGAAGAAAAAGAAGATGATGATGAAGAAGAAGAAGAAGAATTCGTCGAAGAATGCGAAGAAGAAGAATGCGAAGAAGAAGAATGCGAAGAAGAAGAAGAAGAAGATGTACTGCAGTTAATGTTACAACTAAAACCACTGACCGATCTGCGAGCAGGCGAAGCCAATAAAGTCCGGCACGGAGAAAAGCTTGGCAGACGATTCTTCGTCATCCGGATCGTACTGTAAAAATAAAAGAGCACCATCAAGGCCTCATGCAGTTTCCCCAACATGATCTGTCATCTATTCATATGGATCCTTGTTATTTTGTTACTATCGTTTGCAATGCGGAGTAGGGACCAGAACGTGTGTCCAGCTGTTCCTTAATGGGAGGTGTTCCTTAACGGGATGTGTTCCCAATTGGAAAGTGTTCCATAACGGAAGGTGTTCCCTAACGGAGGTTTATATTTCAAACAAGAATGTATCAGGTAAATTGATGTATATATTCTGTTATTTGCGAAATGGGCACTATTGCTGGAACAATACCACTAAGTCAGATTACATTTTATCGTTAGTTCTCGCGAAATCACGTGCACAATAAATAATCACGCGGAAATGGGGATACCCAAGCGTGTGGCCCTGTGATCGGGTCTTTGGTTGATGTCAGTCTGGCAGTGCCAAGTTGACGCCCAACAAGACTTGAATCAATGGATTGTTTCAATACAAAAGCTTAATGAGTAAATAAATAAAATTACATTAAAATGAATAACAAGAGCTTGGTTTTTACCTCAAAGTGATTGTTGAAAGACAATTTGATCTGGAGTCGTGCATGGTCCGACGTCTCTACCTGGCAACAGAACACAGTCAGAGGCGAGTCAGACAAAGGGGTTTTCCCCCTTAAGTCGTCTGAGGCGCGTAGCATTAACTCACCAAGTTTCAGGACTGATCGCGTGACTTCGGTCACTTTACTCCGGACTGACCATGTGACTTAGCTCACTCTATGCCCGACTGATCCCGTGACTTAGGTCATTCTACACTAGACTGATCATGTGACTTAGGTCACTTTACTCCGGACTGATCCCGTGACTTAGGTCATTCTTCACTAGGCTGACCATGTGACTTAGGTCACTTTACTCCGCACTGATCCCGTGACTTAGGTCATTCTACACTAGGCTGATCATGTGACTTAGGTCACTTTACTCCGGACTGATCACGTGACTTAGGTCATTCTACACGTACTAGACTGACCACGTGGCTTAAGTCACTTTACTCCGCACTGATTACGTGACTTAGGTCATTCTTCACTAGGCTGACCATGTGACTTAGGTCACTTTACTCCGCACTGATCCCGTGACTTAGGTCATTCTTCACTAGGCTGACCATGTGACTTAGGTCACTTTACTCCGCACTGATCCCGTGACTTAGGTCATTCTACACTAGGCTGATCATGTGACTTAGGTCACTTTACTCCGGACTGATCACGTGACTTAGGTCATTCTACACGTACTAGACTGACCACGTGGCTTAAGTCACTTTACTCCGCACTGATTACGTGACTTAGGTCAGCCTACTCCAGACAGTTCACAACACTCACCTCACTTAACTGTGGCATACTAAGGTTAAGCGAATAGAGTTTATATTGCTTACGGAAAACTCTTCATTAAAAAAAAAACTTCAGAAACACTGAGGACGAGGGTCACTAAGGCCGAGGGTCACTAAGGACCAAGGTCACTAAGGCCGAGATCACTAAGGCCGAGGGTCACTGAGGCCGGGGGTCACTAAGGGCGAGGGTCACTGAGGGCAAGGGTCACTAAGGACGAAGGTCACTAAGGCCGAGGGTCACTAAGGACGAAGGTCACTAAGGCCGAGATCACTAAGGCTGAGGGTCACTAAGGCCGGGGGTGACTATGGGCGAGGGTCACTTAGGGCAAGCGTCACTAAGGGCAAGGATCAGTAAGAGCGAGGGTCACTAAGGGCGAAGATCACTAAGGCCTAGGGTCACTAAGGCCAGGGGTCACTAAGGGCGAGGGTCACTAAGGGCAAGGGTCACTAAGGGCAAGGATCAGTAAGGGCGAGGGTCAATAAGGGCGAAGATCACTAAGGCCGGGGATCACTAAGGGCGAGGGTCACTAAGGGCAAGGGTCACTAAGGGCAAGGGTCAGTAAGGGCAAGAGTCACTAAGGGCGAGGGTCAGTAGGGGCCAGGGTCACTAAGGGGGGCGGGGGGACGGATACGGCACTCCGACTCCTCTCCCTTTTCCCCAGCCGATTTTCTTCTAAAATCCCGATTTTGGACAAAGTGTTAACCCCTCCTCCCTCCTCCATCCCTAATCTGTTAAAATCCTACACTGCGCCTGGTCAGTGACCGGAAGTTGACCGGAAGTTACCTCGATGATGTCGGTGATGAAGTCAGGCCCGAGCATGAGCGCCAAGGACTGCAGCGCGTGTGGCTTCTTCGGCTTGCCCGCTGCAACACGTGCAGAAAAATAAACGCGTATCCGCTACTATACGTGCAGAGAAATAAATACGTGCTAAGACAGCTAAAACCCGTCGGATATATAAGCACGTGTCACAACACATGTAGATAAATAAACACATATCTACTACAACACGTGTACACAAATAAGTACGCGCACAGTACAAAACGTGAAGACAAGTAAACACTTACAATCTACAAAACGTGCATTAAAATGACACACGACTACTAAGGCGAGTTTCCGAATAAAGGCCTTGGGGGCACTTTTCGGAAAGTTTCCGAATAGTGCCCCCGGGGCTTCTATATAAGGGGGGGGGGGGTGGCTTCTATTCCGAAACTCCCGGTTCTACATGTGCAGAAAAACATGTAGTTTAAATAAAATATAAGCATAAAATGCAATAAATGGACAGATAGTCATGTTTATGAAAACTCGAATGCAGTTATCTTGTCTCGATTCCGTGCATTTTGTCGTAACCTCTCAAAGAGTAACAAATCACAGTTGAAAACCTGGGCCTTCCGTAAACCATCAAGCTATTAAAAGTGTGATTATCATAGCATTAAATGCGAAATTTGATATGGAGCTCGGTCAAAACGAAAGCACATTTACCACTAAGAACGAGCCTCACACTTACCACTAGGAAGGAGGACTCACACTAACCACAAAAGACAAGGGTCATATGTACCACTAAAGATGACGGCCACACTCACCACTAAGGACATGGTCACACTTTCCACTAATTACGAGGGTTACACTCATCCCTAAGGACGAGGGTCACACTTACTACTAGAGACAAGGGTCACACTTACAACTAAAGATGACGGCCACACTCACCACTAAGGGCATGGTCACACTTTCCACTAGTTACGAGGGTTACACTCATCCCTAAGGACGAGGGTCACACTTACTACTAGAGACAAGGGTCATACTTACCACTAAAGATGACGGTCACACTCACCACTAAGGACAAGGTCATACTTACCACTAAGGACGAGAGCCACACTTGCCACAAAAGGACAAGATCACACTTACCACTGCAGACAAGGGTCACACTTACCACTAAGGGCGAGGGTTACATTTACTATTTGAGTGACACTTACCACTGAGGCTGAGCACATTGAAGTTCTCGTGAGGCTCGAGCAGAACGAGATCAGGTCCGAACACAACGCGCGCTGTCTTCTGCTGGTAATTGTACACCTGGCAGGCCGTGTTACTGGGGCAACGATACGACACCACCCGCGTCTTGTCCCGACCCTGTCATAACGCATATAACCGTGTGTCACACTCGACGGCGGAAATTTTCAATACACGTTTTAGACCTTGAGTCGTCATTCTGCGCTGTCCTTATTGTTAGACCATTTTTTAGGCCATTCTTAAAAAGTATATATAACACCGTATTATTTAAAATAAGAATTCTAAAGCAAATCATTGAAATGAGAAACCAGATATTTTTCGGTAGGTTACTCCGAAAAAGACTACCGATGATTAGAATGTCACCGAAAGCGAAACGATTTCGTTACTTTATCAGTTTAGGTTGTAAGCTACATAAAGAAATTATTTTCTTGCCTTATAAATAGAATAACATCAAAATATTGAAAAATAAAAACAATTTTTTAATTAAAATTTCGACAGATTATAATACTGAATTACCAATATTTTAATAATCAGCCGAATTTAATTCAGTTTTTTAATATTTTCAATTTCCCTTCGCCTAAAGGTCAGAATTTACATTCTGTAACATAGCTCCACAAAAGTAAAGGATTTTTATTTATGCGACATTCGAATTATCGGTAGTCTATTCCGGAATAGCCTACCAAAAAATATCTGGTTTCTTATTTGCTTCAGGATTCTTATTTTAAATAATACTATGCTACATTATGACACAACTTCAAACTCCAGATGCCATAGCAAAGTAAGGGCATCTTTACACAATAAGAACAGAACAAAATACGACTCCTGGTTTCCGTTAGTTAAATGATGGACCAGGCCGAGGTTCAGCTATTAATCCAATACGCCTGATTTTAAAGATTTTCACCGCACTGCTCGAAATAAAACCTCGATTATAAAACTATACTTGGAGACAATACGATTTTACCGGAAAACAACCAGAAAAAAATAGCGTTTTATTTTCTCGACTTGTCTGTATGTTATTCTGTCAGGTTTTAAACAACAGGCAAAATATGGAATGTGACCGGCTTACGAATATCATAACTTCCGACTTGTTACGACAACGTCTCGACAACTTCCGGAAGATATTTTCAACTGGTGATGGGCGATAATACATCCATATTGTAGTGAGGGATCAGCATATTATTAGAACACAAGAGTACTCCACCACTATACATTCAACGGAGAGGAGAATATTTCAGACAGAGATAGCCGGAAATTGCCGTAGTCTGCCGAAAATGCGGCAAATCGAAATATGATATTTCTACCTGCCTGTTTTGATTAGTTCATACGTTTGATTGTTTAAAAGAACTGACCTTCAGGACGGCGGGGTCAATGGACTGGTCAAAGTATGCGATCTTGCGAATGTCGTCGGTGCCACTTCCTCCGCCTTTCCTACAGCCAAACAACCAGCCACACAATCAGTAAATCAATCAATCACACACAATCTCAATCACACACAATCACCCCGTAAAAGCCAAGACGAGATAACCTGACGAGTACTTCCAAACAAAAGAAAGCTGGTAGTCACTCAACCAGGCAATTAAAAATCCAGACAACCAACCAAACAATAAGTGAACCAAACAACAACACAGACATTCGCAGTGTAACAACTGAGATTTTACAGACAACAGTTAATTCCAAAGCTCTTTTTTCCTCTTTCTAAAGTCTTTCACACTGTACGGAAAACCCCAGGGCAGTCAAATCCCATTTACCCAGGTGCTACCCCAAAAAAGGCATCGACAAAATTGTTTGAAAAGTATGCCCGAAAACCCCAATAATGAGCGTTAATGTTGTGGTTCGACCCCACTGTATTCGCCCGGTTAAAGCAGCTGAAGCGAAATTCATCTCTCTGCTGAGACGATTTCAGACTGCATTTAGACGGAGGGATGTAACGCATTCTACACGCTTAGCTGAACCAATTAGACCGTAATAAATTCCGTCACACCCTCTCACCCCCCCCCCCCCCCCCTAAACACAAACTTACTGTAGCAGAGTCTCGACTTGTGGTGAGAGCTTCTTCTCCCACAATTCCTCGTGCTCATTGAGGAGGTAGGCCTGAGGACCCATCACGGAGCGCACATTACCCGTCTGCGTGTCGCGCACGTACACGCCCTCGTTCTTGCTCAGCGGAATGCTCTCGCGCTTGCAGACGATCGTGACCTCGATGGGCGGGATGTAGACGGCAGAGCCGCGGATCATCCACCGCTCCCCAGGCTGTCGGCGCACTGGTTCTGTTAAAAGTACCCCCCTCCGTTGCTATGTGTTGCCATACGTTGCTAAGTATGTGTGTAACGTCACAATAGATGCTAATAAATATACCTTTATTCCGACTATTTTAAGCTTATCGTATTTATAAGATTTATTATGGGGTAGAAGTGCTACGTTGCAATGGGCACATGTGTGACGTCACTGCAGTTATGAAAGTATACTTTTATTCATATTGTACCACACTTATCGTATCTTTAAGACCACAATAGATCTTTTTTCGCAAGGAGTGGAGCGTTGCTAGAAGCACACATGGCACTTCACAATGGATGAGTTTAAAAAAAAAAAACTTTTATTCCGATTGTCTTGAAATTATTGCATCTTTTAAGATCTACAATCGGGCCTTTTGTACGGTAAGTGGAAGTGCCGCGTTGTTATGCAACCTCAGTGACGTCACAATACAAGCGTTAAATTATACCTTATTCCGATTGTCTAGATATTATCGAATCTAACATCCATAACCGGATCTAAGATCCAACATCTACAGGCACATCTGTAAACGGAAGCGTTGTGACGTCATGCAATAAGTGCAATGAGTGTATAAAACACTGTTTTATTCCGACAGTTTTTTTCCCCAGATATTTATTTCAGTGATATCTCGAAGTCAAAATATCACCAGTCCCCGGCGAATTTCAGATCAGCAGAATACACCATAGCAGGGGTGCACATAAGGATTTTTTTACCTTCGCCAATTTGGCGAAGGACGTTCAGCTCACCTTCGCCAATTCAAATTCACTTTCGCCAAATTAACCCTCTTACTAAAACTGTAACTTAATTTGTCTATTTCATACAAACTATACATCTTCTTAACTATATTGTCCAGTTTATGTCTTTATAGAGCTACATCAGTAGTTACTCAGTCCTGACCGATTTGTAGCTTTCATCTAAAGCGTTTAACTTTTCATCAAGCTTGATTATGAAAAAATTCACCTTCGCCAAGGTGGCGAAGGTGAATCTGTTCACCTTCGCCAAATGGATTTTACCTTCGCCATGGCGAAATGCGAAGGTCTTACGTGCAGCCCTGCCATAGTATGACAGAAATATCCCGCTATGATGCCGAGGAATAACAAAATGATAAGAAAACGAAACCGTTGCTATGAGTACATGCGTGACTTCACAATGGAAACGAAACTGAAATATTAACATTCAGCTCCGATGAGTTGCAACGAATGTCTGAATACACCATTTTGGAAAATAAGATACTGACTTGAAATTGACAACATGCATGGAGAGAAAAAAAAACAGTTTTGAAATCCAGATAAATCCGCCACAGAGCGGAATCTGCGTGATCACGTGACTTACTCCCCAGTGAGGTGTCAACAAATTCTGCTTCCGCCCTCAGCACCACCCCCTCACTCTCCGACAGAACGTGGGCATTCTTGTGGCCCTTCTCAATCTCCTCCCCTGAAAGGACAGACAAACAAACGAACTGCTTCACTACACACACACGCGCGCGTGTCATTCTAAATGTATTCTTACTCTTCTGGGAGTCTTTACACAAAGTCGATTCAACTCTAAAACTCTTTAAATTTAACTTCAAAGTGGCTTAACAGTTACAGGATATTTACTTTTATCATTTCACCATTTTCTTTATAAAAAAAACACTTCACTCCACTTTGCTGCATACTGCCTTTCTCATTTTCCCGGATGTAGGAAGAAGCTGCACACTCCCCTCCTCACTCACCCGGATGTAGCAGGAAGCTGCACACTCCCCTCCTCCCTTACCCGGATGTAGGAAGAAGCTGCACACTCCCCTCCTCACTTACCCGGATGTAGGAAGCAGCTGCACACTCCCCTCCTCACTCACCCGGATGTAGGAAGAAGCTGCACACTCCCCTCCCCCCTTACCCGGATGTAGGAAGCAGCTGCACACTCCCCTCCTCACTCACCCGGATGTAGGAAGCAGCTGCACACTCCCCTCCTCACTCACCCGGATGTAGGAAGAAGCTGCACACTCCCCTCCCCCCTTACCCGGATGTAGGAAGCAGCTGCACACTCCCCTCCTCACTCACCCGGATGTAGGAAGAAGCTGCACACTCCCCTCCTGACTTCCCGCTTGCCAAGCTGCGGTACTCCGTCCTTGTCGACCGGATTCAGGACGACACAGTACTCGTTATCCCTCAGTACAGTGCGCGGTACTTGTTTCAGTACTTTCTGCAATGCGCATGCATAGTTATGATCAATGATTATTATTTTGCAGAACCTATTTCTCGTACAATAAACATCTGCCAGCTGCCCACGCCCCCTCTCCCCCCCTTCCCATATATTAAACTCAAACTAAAGCACACGAAAAAAACTAAATGCTATCATTTACAAATTTAAGATAACATTGAAGAATTTGTTAAAACACCACATCACAATAAAAGCGAACAAGAACAGAAATATCTACATAAATAAATATAAAAAATAAATAAATAAAAATAAAAAAGAATTCAAGTCAAAGGCGGACACGTACGACGCCAATGGGCGGGATGAGCGTGTCGGTGTGCTCTGACGTCACGAGCCAGACGTCGCCCGCCCGCCGTTGCCGACCCATCACCTCGCCGCTCTCGGTGGCCTCCAGGTGCAGCGCCATGTTCTCCGTCAACTTCCGGCCCTTCTCCGTCTGCAAAACGTCACGGTGACGGTTACTCGTAAAAAGATGACGTACGACATCCTGTCGTCAGAATACGTCACGGATACAGTCACGTGAGGGGCTCACGTACGACAGGCTAGCGTCAGAGTACGTCATGACGATGTCGGGTAAGGGGAGTCGCGTGCGACAAGCTAATGTCTGAGTACGTCACGGTGGTATCGCGTGAGGTTACATGCGGCATGCTAGCGGCAGAGTACGACACGGTGACCGCCACGTGCAACACGCTAGCGTCAAAGAAAACGTCAAAGAAAACGTAATTGTGAAGGTCAAGTGAGGGGGGTCAAATGACCCCGCCAAAGAATTATTTCTTTAAATGCAAACTTGTCATTAAATGTGTTCTCTCTCCCTCTCTCTCTCTCTCTCTCTCTCTCTCTCTCTCTCTCTCTCTCTATATATATATATATATATATATATATATATATATATATATATATATATATATATATATATATATATATATATATTAACCAACTCCCAGCACAACTCCCTCTCCCCCTTTCTCCACTAGTATAGCTGAACTGACGCAACTGGGACTTACCCGGATGACCTTTTCGCTGACCCCAGGGAGGTACGCCCCCTCTTCCAGGATCAACCACTCCTCCCCTGCTACCCGCTTCCTGTATATCACAAAATCAGTTAAGCTTCAGAATTTGTCGAAAACCGGCCCATTTCTCGCACGTGCCATTTTTGTCGACTGCGTACGCCCTACGTGTGGTATCCCCGCCGTATCCGTGACACTTATTCACCTTATTTGTGGCAGTTACTTGGCGTACTTGTGGTACGTACTTGCCGCACTTGTGGCTCTTACTTACCGTATCTGTGGAACGTACCCGCCGTATTTGTGGCCCTTTCTCACCTTACTTGTGGCACGTACTCGCCGTATTTGTGTTACGTGCTCGCATATTCGTCGCACGTACTCGCCGTGTTTGTGGCACTTATTTGTCGTATTTGTGGCACGTGCACTTACTTGCCATACTTGTCTATGCAGTCCTCTGTCGCTCGTAGCCTCAGGGCTTGGTTCATCCCGATCACGGACGGTGCTATGATATCAACAATCTCCTGCAAAAGTTTATATTTGAAAACAAAATAAATTTTTTATTTCCTCTTGTGATATACTTCCTTCCTATAACAAGCACTGCCTTTTTCTAATAAGTTTTATAATTTATTTATTTTATAATTTACTTTGTTTTTGTTTTGACATATATTTCTTTGTTTATTATTATTATAACTAGTTTTGATGTTGTTGTTTATTTGAAATGTGTTGCCAATTAACTATGAAAAGAAGAGAGCAGGTTTATGTAACATACCACAGAGCGTTGTTACCAGGGTAACACCGTATCATCACTAAGAAACAAACAAAAAATAAATAAAACGAATAAAACTGACCACATCCGGTTCTGGGTAGTATGTGATTGGCCCCTCGATTTGCCACGCATCGCCCGCATGTAGTTGTTTGCCGTCCTTGACATAATCGACACGTGCCTGGAGGCGGATGCCGTGATTGGGTGGCACGACCGGAAGTGCGCAGATGCCCGGCCTGTAGTCGGTGTTGTTCGGCTTTCCCCGGACCGTGAAATTAACAGCCTTGATCAGTTCTTCCCCCGGGTACAGTACGAACGGTTCCTGCAATGTAACAATCAGTACCAACGGCGAATCCAAGGGCGGGAGAGGGGGTGCAACACGCCCCCACCCCCCGTCCCCCCACCCCCCTCACCCAATCCACTGACCCGATTCTGATACAGTAACTTCCATCTGACCTCCCGCCCTCTCTCCGCCCAAATATTTAAGGAAGCAATGGTCCCATCCGTGTCAATAGTTCTCGACTGCCCAGAAGCTCACTTTTTGACCTGTTTGACCTTTTGAGTCCCTTTATTTCTTTTTCTTTTTTAACCTCCAAATTTTGTTTTCTTTTTGAGCTGGGTAGATCACATAGAGATTCTGACTAATATCTGACGCTATGAGATAAGATATCATTTTATTTTATACACTATCTGCGCCGTGGGGTGGCACAACCTATGACGTAGATACGCCGCAAGAACAAGAAACAAAACTAGAGCGGTCGGCGAAAAGTAATACAGTCGGACCCACTTACGCCGCGGAAGCCCACTGCGTGAAATCCCCAATCCGTGAGTACCGCACTTTTACAAGCAGGCCCTTTGGGAGTGTTTTGATAGTATGAAAGCACGTGGTACTTACGCCGTGAAAACGCACGTCATAGTGGCCGAACTTGTGCACCAGCGGAACGCCATTCTCGTGTTTGCTGCCCAATACAAAAAAAAGAAACAAAACTAGAGCGGTCGGCGAAAAGTAACAGTAGTGTTTAACGATACTTAAAACTGTCACACATGTACGCACAAGTCCACTGACATATATTATAGTAAAAATGTAAACAAAACTAGAGCAGCCAGCGACAACTGTCATCGGTGGTTAAGGATATCTGAAGTTGCCACACGCACACACGAGCACACATACACACACAGACGGCTCTGATAAACCCTTGAACATGTATGTAGTGTCATTTGCATATGTATACGATTCCAGGGTGGTCCTAATTCTGAGATTCTTGACCCATTGAATCCAATGCATTAATTTCGGTTCTGTGAGGAAAAGTGGTCCTAATAGCGGGGTGGTCCTAATTCTGAGATTAGTCTCTCTTGATTCTGGATTGAATCCCAGGGTTCGTCCGAGGGCGTGTTTGCGCGTTATTTTTCACACCGAAAATCAGAAAAACGCACGAAAATCGAGGCCGCGCGTGTGGAAAACGCACGTAGGAAAAAGAAAAACGCGGGAAAATCAAGGGCGCACGTTTGCATTTTTTTTAAACTGATTTTTTTTCTTACAGATTTTAAAGAGAAAGATTAACTCACTGATTCGGCCGCTCCACTGTTGAAAAAATGGTGAAGAAATTAAGACGGCATTTATAGAGTATTTTCTGTGAATTATATTCATTTCGTTTTGTTTGTGTTTTCACACTTGCATCGTAGCATCGAACTGAATGAGAAGAAACTGTGCATACAATGGCAAAACATATACACAAACGCGCACTTGAGAGAAAAAAAACGCATAAAAAATTGAGGGCGTGCGTTTTTAAACGCGCCGCCAAGCGGCCCCAGGACGAACCGTGGAATCCCATGCATTAATTTCGGTTCTGTGCGGAAAAGTGGTTCTAATAGCGGGGTAGTCCTAATTCTGGGGTGGCCGGTCCGATCCCGGGGTTTTATATATATATATAAGCAAGAATTTATTTGTCCCGGAAGGCGGGACACAGCTCTAGTTTCTCAGCCACTGTAAAAACAAACATTTAAAAGAACGACCATATTTCTAAAGAGTGTGATGGAAAGCTTATGTTTTGTTGACGTCATAATTACTACGAAACATCGCAGCGGCCGTTATAAAAAGTGAGGCATCTTTGGGACGACCTTGGAGGTTTGTAACTATGCGGGCTCGATTTTTAAAAGCTATTATAAAGACGGTTAGGAGTTGTGTGGGTAAACTCCCTCTTAACAATGTGATAAAAAGAACCAGGCAGAATAATACGGACCCCGTTGAAGGGGCTAATGAATTCTGTGACACCAGTGAAAGAAAACACCAGTGCACCCCTTCTGTTGTTTGTGTGTTTGTTTTTAACCACATATAAATATATTTATTGCGGCAATCGGTTGTGTGCTGTTCGTCTGTGACGTGCGCACAGATACACAACATGACTTCAAGTGTAATTCATCATAAATATTGCGTGGTAATTGTACGAATTATGAAAATTAGGGACATAATATTCTCTGAGGCAATCTGAACAGTGATTCAAATTGACTTAATGTTTTTACAATTTCAAGAAAAAAATGGCGCCGTGGTAATTAACGGAGGAATTATGCAAATTTACGAATCTACACTTTCACAAAATTTTTAACAACTAGAAGAATAAAATGGCAAGTTTGCGAGCAGTTGTTTTGATACTACAGTTATGTGCTGGTGTGTCTGAAGTTCATAAAACAAGAGGTGAGTTTTTTCCGCCAGACTTTGAAATTATAAGCTCAACACAGAGTGTCAAAAAAGGCAAACAACAACAAAGACACGTGACAATGAGAGAACTGTCGCTGTTGGTCAATGAAGACTGTTGTGGCTGTTTACACTATCGATCACACTTCATCTACCTTAAGAATTACTTAAGAAAATCGTTCAAAAATAGAACTTTACATTAACTAGGCAGACAAAATGTAGACATGATTTACTTACTTTTAAATTTAATGATGCAGATATTAATAGGAAAAGTGGAATAATAATAAAAGTAAACAAACAAATTATCTATTTTTTACTTATGCCTGACAGAATGTTTGCTTTGACAACTACTCTTGTTGCAGGTCGCGTACATGCGCTTGACGGCAAGACGTTTATTGATAACCTGGCGACGCTTCCCAATGCCAGGTCGGTCTTTTCCGTGAGCTTCTCGATCACCATGGCAACGCGTTACTGCTGCCCCGTGCTGGCGCTCACCACCGACACCCGCTCACGTGATCTACTCGTCCAGTCACGTGACTCGCTGCCTTCACAGTGCGTCAACGACAGTCTGCTTGACGTGACGCTGTCTGGCCTACGTCTATGGCGCCTTGACGTGTCATCAGACGCGTGCACGCAGACCGGCAACAGTGACATGCTTTGCTGGGATAAACAAGTTTTCTACTTCACAAATGAAAATTTCGGGAATATCAGTATTGGGTACCCATGTGATAGTATCAAGGTACTTGCGTTTGACTACGCATTTGAGTACGACACAGACCCATCACCTGAATGCAAACAGTTCGGTCAGAATAGCGAATTCCACAAAACCTGTGCTGGATTCTATCCAGAATACTGGACTAAACCATATCTTCCACTGGATGTAGTTACCAGTGACGTCACGGAAGCTGTACAGAAACTTGTCCCTACAGACTGCTATGCGCATGCGCACGAATTTATATGTCGTCTGCTCGTACCGGAGTGTTCGTCGGGTAGGCCTTTGCCACCCTGCAGACAGACGTGCCTGGATTTCGCCCAGGGCTGCGGCGATGTGTTGCACAGCGGCGTGGTGCTGACCTGCGGGATGTTTCCCGACACGGTGAACCACAGTCAGTGTGCGCATGTGCAAGTCACGTGCCCCGCGACACTGCAGCTTCCCTGGGGCGAAGTGACGTACAGTGGTAGACAGGAAAATGGGAGTGTGGGCGCGGGGGATACGGCCACGTTCCACTGCCGGCTTGGCTATGCACTGAGCGGTACCATATCTTCGCTATGCCTGCTGACTGGGAACTGGAGTGGGGCCGACTCCAGGTGCGATCTGATTGGTGGAGAAGCGCCGTTAGGGGGAGAAGTAATCGCGGCTGCGGCGAGCGCCCTTGGTGTTGTCCTTGTGGCAACTGTCGTCAGTGTCGTACTGTGGCGGCGCCGGCGCTGCGTCAACGCCCAACGTCACGCGACGTCTGACAGTCTAAAAAACGTCATCGGCAGTGGCGAATACGACACAGGGCTGGAGAAGGAGTACGACATGTTTCTGATTTACAGCAGCGACGATTACCACACAGTCAGGGACCAGATCGCCGTACCGCTCGAGGAGGTGACGTCATACCAGCTCTGCATCGCCGATCGAGATTTCTGCGCCGGTCGCCTCATTGTACAGAATATCCAGGGCGCACTTGCCAAATCCCGCGGCGTTGTCATGGCGATCTCGCAGAACTTCGTGGACAGCGATTGGTGCAAATACGAGTTTTTCCACGCCTACCATAAAGCCATAGAGGAGACGAGTTTTCACCTTATTTTAGTGCTGCTCCAGACATTTGAAACTTTAAGTAATGTACCACCATTGCTGACAAAGTATTACAAGGCGTACACTTGTATACATATAGATGAGCCCGGCTTTCAAAGAAAATTGCAGCATATCATATTTTCTCAATTAGGTCCCCCATTGTCCGAATTAAAGTGTGAAAACCTTGATACCATAAATATACATGGAGATCTTTCAGTGGCTTGAAATAAAATTGAAACAAATTAACTCTGAGTTATATGATTGTTTTTTTGTTGTTTTTTTTTGTTTTTTGTTTTTTGTTTTTTGTTTTTTTTTTCTTTTTTTTTTTGTTTTTTTTTGGACGAAGTAACAGGTTGTTGGGTTTTAGATGCCGGATTTCTCTGTGTTACGCCCTCACAGTGGGGGATTAACCATTATGGGTGGCTATTTTGAGTCAGATTTAAGCCCCCACCCTCCCCGCCCCTCCTCCGCCCGCCCCACTTTAAAAGTTTGCTTCTTCCCAGCCACTTCCTGTCTAACATGTTCGCATATTCTACTTTAACTATCAAATCTTCTTCATTTAAGAGCAGACCAAAGATGGGATGAGCATTACCACCAGTATTTTGAATAATATTTAATTTTTCTTCATTTAAACATTGCAATTCAACGATAAAGTATCGATATAGCAAAGTAATAAGAATCACAAAAATAAAAACAACATTGCCTGTGACACGTGGCAGATCGACGGACCAATCACGTAACACCTCGAACGAAATGAGGTCAACTTTGTTTCCCAGTGATGTTATGTTATTGCTGTGACACGAGGCAGATCGACGGACCAATCACGTAACACCTCGAACGAAATGAGGTCAAATTTGTTTCACAGTGATGTTGTGTTATTGCTGTGACACGTGGCTGATCGACGGACCAATCACGTAACACCTTGAACGAAACGAGGTCAACTTTGTTTCCCAGTGATGTTATGTTATTGCTGTGACACGAGGCAGATCGACGGACCAATCACGTAACACCTCGAACGAAACGAGGTCAACTTTGTTTCCCAGTGATGTTATGTTATTGCTTTAGTTCTTTGAGGTGTTTCATAAAAACTCCGGTTCAAGGCAACGCATGTTTTCACTTAACAACAAAAACAACCACAAGAACAACAACAACAACAACCGCAATGATAACACAAAAATACACTGATCAATGTGGCTGCTTATTCCATTGAACACGTTACTATTTTACATTGTGACTTAGCAAACGTTCCCTCCCTGATTTGTGACGTCACAAAGTACTAAATGATTTTGTCACACTCCCCCAATTTTTATTTAACACTGCATTATTTAAAATAAGAGCTCTGAAGCAAATAAGAAACCAGATATTTTCTGGTAGGTTATTCCGGGATAGACCACCGATAAATTGAATGTCACAGAAATCGCTTTTTTTTCATTGTTTCATCATTTTATGTTGCAGGCTATATAAACAACTTATTTTCTTGTTTTAAAAACAGAAAAATATGCGACAATCGAAAACAAAAATGTATTTTCAAAATTGTTAGATTTCAATAAGTTATTCAGTACTGAACTACCTACAGTTTAATAAACAGCCAAATGTGAATTCAGTTTTTCAATATTTTTATATTCCTTTCGCCAAAAGATAACAATTTACATTGTTCAACTTATTTTTATCCTTTGTTATGAGAAGAATGAAGCATTTTGATTTCTGTAACATTCGATTTATCGGTAGTCTCTTCCGCAGTAACCTACCAAAAAATATCTGCTTTCTTATTTACTTCATAATTCTTATTTTAAACAATACGACGTTTATAATTTATTTCTTTACTGCAGGGCAACAATACAACGCAAAGTCATCAAAAACAAAAAACACACCAAAGTTGCTATGTTCTTTTTACTTCCCCTACAAGCTACTTTTTTTTAGTTAAGATCATAATTATACAAGCATCTATCATGTTTATGTCTGACACATTTATCGGCACTGGAGGAAGTATTTCAAGTCTGTCTTGGTTTTCTTGCATTTCTGTACTGAAAATTGTTGAGAATTTACGATGACCATAAACATGTATTAAAAAAACTATTTTGTACAGTATTTAAGCATAAACAAAAACTTTAAAAAACGGATAGTTCGCAGTATAACAATCAAGGTTATGGAGACGATGTCGTTACAGAAAGGCATCGATGAGGAACGTGTTCTACTGTAGGTGAAGGGTTACGTGAAATGGTTTCGCCATTCCAAATAAAAGACGAGAAATGGATACGAAACATGTGTTGTTATTGACACAATTGTGTTTTGTTTCCGGGGCGTTGTACACAATCTCAGGTATCCAACACTGTCACTATTAGAGGAATTGCGAAGTAAGTTTACTTCTGCATGTCAGTCGGTAACATCGTAGCATTGAGGAAAGTTGAACGTCGCGTTTTCTATCAACATCTTAATTAATCCATTCTTAAATATAAGAATGAGCTTTCAAGGCAAGTCATCTTTTGCATAGTCCAATTACTTATTATTCTGAATTAGTAAATCACGGAACGGGTTATATTAATATGAAGACAAGTTAATAAATCAATGAATTCTAACCCTCCCCCCCCCCAACCCTAAAAAAAAAAACAAATAAATAAAATAAAATAGATAAATAGGAATTAAATCTTGCATACATTAACTGCCGATAGAGAATGTTCTTCTTTATGATATCAGTAGTTCATGTCTTGAATGAAATGTACAAAACGTTGAGTAACAATAGCCTGTGTTAGTATTACGTCGCGAAATTGAAACAGCGTAAAAGGTTGGATTTTGTCTTTCAGGATCAGTGCCAGAAGCGGAAAAAAGACATTTTATACCAGAACTGGTGACTTCACCGAACAAAACGACAGCGATAGCGATCGTCTTTAACGTGACCTTTCCGCGTGACCGCTGCTGCCCCGTGCTTTACGTTGCCCTTGGTGACGAAGGCGGCGATAGACTGGGTCTGGCGGGCAGCCAAAGTTTCAACAACAGCCTGTCGAGTGTGAAGTACACCGATCGCACCCTGTGGTGGTTCCATTCCGGAGAACGCAGCACTGACACGCTCTGCACGCAGCAAAGTCACAACATCCGGTGTTTGGCTACTATAAATATCCTCGTTGGCTATAAAGTCATTTTTAACATCAGTATTGGGTACCCCTGCACAGCTGTGAAAGCACTTGACTTCCAGTATTCGTTTCAGTTTGAATCAGATATTGTTACGGAGTGTAAGAGATTCACCAACAACCCGTACCATAACCTGTGCAAGGCCTTCTACGACACTTACTCGTCGCTGAGGTACATTGCCGTGGAGAGTGTCGTCGATTTCTACGTGGCGCAGGCCTCCATCGATAACCTCCGTAGCAACTGCTACAGCCACGCTTATTATCTGGCCTGCCTTCTATTTGCGCCTAAGTGTGTTGGCGAGGGCGTTGTGTTGCCGCCGTGTAGGCGCATGTGCCTGGATTACACAGCTGCCTGCGGGCACCTGCCCATAGGAGGGGTGACGATCGGCTGCACGCCTTTCCCAGACATCCTGGACCCGGATGTGTGTGTGTATGAACCCGTCACCTGCCCTCCGCCGGAGTTCATCCACGGGAATGTGTCGTACAGTAACGAAGGAAGCGTTCCCATGGCAGGCGTGAACGCTTCATTTCAATGCAACAGCGGCTACCAACTGAAAGGTCCGTCTGTTTTCCGGTGTTTACTAAACGGCACCTGGAACCTGCCTATCCCGTCATGCAACAGGATTATGGAAACAACACGTGATGGATCCGGCATCAATGGCATCATTGTTTCCGTCGCGAGTGTTGCGAGCTTCTTCATTTTGCTCGCTGTACAGAGTGTCGTTGTGTGGAGATGGCGCCGTGGCGTCAGGTCGGCAAAGTCATCCCTTCCCGGGGGATCACTGGACCAACAATGCGGTGTGGTCGCCGGCGGTAAAAAAGCTGACAACCCCATTGATAAGGAGTACGATATATTTCTGATTTACAGCAGCGAGGATTACCACACCGTCAAGGACCAGATCGCCGTACCGCTCGAGGAGGTGACGTCATACCAGCTCTGCATCGCCGACCGAGACTTCTGCGCCGGTCGCCTCATCGTACAGAATATCCAGGGCGCACTTGCCAAATCCCGCGGCGTTGTCATGGCGATCTCGCAGAACTTCGTGGACAGCGATTGGTGCAAATACGAGTTTTTCCACGCCTATCATAAAGCCATAGAGGAGACGAGTTTTCACCTTATTTTAGTCCTGCTCCAGACATTTGACAGCTTAACTAATGTACCACCATTGTTAACAGAGTATTATAAGGCGTACACATGTATATATATAGATGAGCCTGGCTTTCATGAAAAACTGCAACATATTATATCTTCTCATTTAGGTCCCCCACTGTCCGAGTGTAAAGACTTTGATACCATAAGACAGTGGGAGACAAAATTCTTTGCAAAGGGATATGCAGAAAAAAAAGAGATATCGCCTTGTCAGTCAATCGTTAAACTGAGTAATAGATTCACAGTCCTGAGTAGGAAATAGTCACAATAACGTCACTCATAAATGTGATAGTCAGAATAGCATCCAAGCCACAGTCTGGTTGAGTCACAGTTCTACACAAGGAAAAGTCACGACTTTGTTCACATTCACAATACTGTGCAACAGATGGTCACAAATCTGTGCAAGAAATAGTCGCAACACTGTTTGAGAGATAGTTCTGAGGAAGAGAAAGCCATGGTTCTGAAGAGACAATCACGATTCTAAGGAAGAGACAGTCACAATTCTGACCAAGAAACAGTCACAGGTCTGAATAAGAGAAAGCCATGGTTCTGGGTGAGAGGGTTGGACAGAGAAATCATGTCGTCATCTTTGTTTGTTTGGTCTCGTTACACTGACACAGAGAAAAGCTTGACTGAAACCACAGGATTCAGGACAATACCAGACTGGAAGATACGCGACAGGACAATATCCGCCCGGACAATACCCGCCACAGGGCATTACCCTGCACGACAAGACCCGCTACAGGACATTACCCTACACGACAAGACCCGTCACAGGACATTACCCAACACGACAAGACCCCGCCACAGGGCATTACCCTGCACGACAAGACCCGCTACAGGACATTACCCTACACGACAAGACCCGTCACAGGACATTACCCTACACGACAAGACCCGACCCAGAAACGAGACAGTACAAATCGATCATTTACTTCTTTATTTCAAGACAAATCGCCATTAAAAGTGTAGGTACGTTTGACAAATGTTACAGCAATGTAAATGGCCTCAAAATACCCACAAGCTGACAAAATACCAAAACTATCTGAGGGATAATCGGGTGATAATCTCTATGGTTTCTATTATGTTACGTCACATGCGTATGCTGCGATCCCACACAAGCAATCCGGGTCAAATAATCCACGACATGAATGGTGCAACTCAGTATGTTTTAACCCCGAGGTTTAGAGGGTTTATATACATTTTGCTGGATAATAAATTGCAAATCTCGGTAGGTCCAACGACTCGGGACAGGAAACCGATGTGCTCAGGCATCACAGTAAAAATTGCTAATTGCAATTCGCTAAGCACAATACATGCCTGATTCCAAGTCGGAAAATGTCCAATAGGATAATGCCCTATGCCGGGTAATGTATTATATCTGGTAATGTCCTATGCCGGGTAATGTCCAATGTCGGGTAATGTCCTATGCCGGGTAATGTCTTATGTCGGATAATGTCCTATGCCGGGTAATGTCCTCTTATGTCGGATAATGTCCTATGCCGGGTAATGTGCTATGCCAGGCATTTTCCAGTCGAGTATTGATTGTTCGGGTTTTGTCCGGTTGTGTGTTGTCCTATTTCCGGGACCACAGAGTTATGCCGCTCTCAGCGCTATGTCGTTAAAACCGATGTCGTTATAACGAGGTGCTACTGCGCCGTGTGAGTGAGTAGAGAGAGAATCTGTAAAGCAACACACGCGAGAAAACACGTGAAAACACACGCGAGAACACATGTGAGAGCACACGCGAGAACATACAAAAGTGCGACTTTATCTCTCAGTTAGATCAACGAATGTATGTATATTTGTATAGACATGTATGTATACCTGTAAACCGTGCCTTTAAAAAAAACTGCTGTATAAACCGGTTTTATTACCCATAACAAAAACTGTACTAACTGTATAATAATTACCAGGGCATAAAGTTCACATGGTCCCGGGGTCCCGGGGACCCCTGATAATCGGTTCGGGACCCCTGGAATTTGACCCTGGGGTCCCGCGGGACCCCCCCCCCCCCAAAAAAAAAAAAAGACGGTGTTCTCTTGCAACTGTTCTGTATCACCGCTAAGATCGAAAATGACTGATTTTTTCATTGTTTAATGTAGCATCATTCAGTGTTTCTCTTTGTTGTTAGAAGTAGTAGTTTTGTGATTTGCATGATATAACTAATCGCATTTATTTTTTTTTTGTTGCAATAAAATTGATTTTATAGAATTTAACTTTTTTTGTATTGCCCGAAAATGTCGGGACCCCACCACTTTACCTCGGGACCCCTGGTTTCAGAGGTCGGGGTCCCACGGGACCCCGAGCTGAAAAGTAAACTTATTGCCCTGATTACACATAACTGCAGATTTTTTCATAATTCACAAGATGGGTAATAATGGATGTATGGATAAAAGATGTTACAAGCAATGACTTGAAAGAAATATGTAGCTTTGAAAATTTTTTTTAAATGTGTAAAATGTAACAACATTTTTTTCAACAGAAATTTTAACATTAAGGTATAATGGCTATATGAAAGTAAAAAGCCAGAACGATGTTTCGAAGATTAAAAAATGAACCAAAGAAACCGGTTTATGAAAATGAACAATCAGTAGCAAACGGCATGACGTCAAACATGACACATGACATCACACATGACGTCATACATGAGCTACACCACCTAGAATTATAGCACGATTTTCTTTTATTTATTTCTTTTTTTTTAATGACGTTAATTCTACGATTTCTCGGGCAAATAGCTCTTCACAAAGCAGAAACTTCACAAAAGCGCAATCACCCCCCCCCCCTTCATCCCCTGCACCTGGGCACCCCCTCCCCCATCACCGTCTCCCCATCCTCCCACTAAATGAAACTGGAATTATACACTATGTACCCTTCCTGCGGGTATATAACAGAAGAAGGGGCAGGGGGCAAAAACCGTTCTGGTTCTTATTTATTCTTCTCAAGGCCAGGAAGATATTTTCGGTCACCCTCTAAGTATACCTCTTACATCTTGTCACCGATTACCACGTCACAGAACCCGTATGTTCAACCGAAACTGTATGCATATCAGAAAGAACATCAATTAGGCTTTCAACTTTTTAAAGTGATTGCCTGAACACCGAAGCACACCCAAACGCGCTTAAATTTCTTATTGGCAATAGTTCTTGTTCAACAGCCAAACTCTTCGGCGGGTTCGGTCTGTGGTGTGTAACTCCTTTTTACTCCACAGACCCACTGGCGATTCCACGAAAATAGTACTCATAATAGAGAGGAATTACTTCTTAAAATATGTTCAACAACCAACCTCTATGGCGGTTCGGTCTGTTGTGTGTAACACCTTTTTACTCCGCAGACCCACTGGGGATTCCACGAAATTAATACTCATGAAAGACTTGAACGACTTTTAAAAAGATCCACCCGCTCTGTGTTTTTCATAACAGACAGATCTCATCAGAGGTCAGCTGTTTTACAACAAGCGGTACGATCACGCAACTGAAAATCACGAATGTCTGAATAAAATTTCAGATATCTTTTTACATTAGTCATACCAACAACTGCACTCACAGCAGAACAAACATCACGCCCTTTTTACGGGAGACATTGGTTGTGCAATAACTGCGGCTTTGACCTTTTTTTTCGCCAGTGGATTTGACTTTTATTCTATGTTTCTTTCTTCTCTTATAGGCTGTTTTGGGAGCGTATTCGTTGTGCATGTTCTATTATTAGGACAGATTTTGTTCTGAAGTTAGGGTTAGAAACTGGTGGCGGCCCGGTGGCCCAAGATCCCTTGTTTTCTGGCTTCGGTCCCCGCGTTTCAGGCTCTACTGTCTCACCCTCGCCTCCTCCTCCCCCGGCAAGTTACGGCTAGAAATTGGTGGCTGTCCGGTTTCCCGAGGCCCCCAGTTTTTTGGCTTGGGTCCCCACGTCTCAGGTTCTACTGCCCCAAACCCCTTACTCATTTTAGAAAGATACAGAGACTACATGGCTGCGGCTATTTGCACGTCAGATACGATGCAGCCAAGTCACTACCACAGAGTAAGTGCTTCCCTTCCACTGAACCGTATATGGCTTTCCGAGATATAAGTGTTACAGAACGCAATTGCACATGAAGTGTACTTGTAATGTCATGTAACGTACTTGCACACTTTCCTTAAAAATGCCGAAATTATTATAACTCATTTCGGCTCTATTTTATTTCGTCTTATTTATGTTTGTTGGAGCGTTTTCTTGCACAATTCAAGGCAGGCTGAGATATATAATAAAACAAATATTTTCTCTCCGGAATACGCTGAAAGTCTAGACAGGTTGGAAAGAGAATATCGAGTATTAACCCTAACCCTTCCAACATATGTATATTATTGTGCCATACCTCGCCAAAGTAACACAATGAATAATGTTTTACAACACACAACAACTACACTAAAGGCTTCTTTTATTGCGCTAGCCGTCGGACTTGTATAAATGACCCACTACCTGCCCAAGCCAACACCACTATATCTGAATACACAGGCCGACGAATTTTCGGATTTTCACAGCATCACTAATGTTCTCAGAAGTACAGGCACAAGGCCAAGCTTGTGTTTTAAAAACACTAAACATTTTAGGGCTTTTTGGGCAATGTAAAAACCACGAAATCACGCAGAAGTATCGTGAACATGCGACAAGCTTATTCACGAACATACGTACTAAACACATGGAATGCTGATTTCCGGGCATACGTGCTAAACAAATAAAATGTTGACTCCTGGACACACGTGCTAAACACATGATAATGAAATGCTGATTAACGAACATGTGTACCAAACACATAAAATGCTGATTCCCAGACACACGGAATGCTGATTCCCAGACATGCCTGCTAAACACATGGAATGCTGATTCCCAGACATACGTGCTGAACACATTGAATGCTGATTCCCAGACATACGTGTTGAACACATGGAATGCTGATTCCCAGACATGCCTGCTAAACACATGGAATGCTGATTCCCAGACATGCCTGCTAAACACATGGAATGCTGATTCCCAGACATGCCTGCTAAACACATAAAATGCTGATTCTCAGGCATGCCTGCTAAATACATGGAATGCTGATTCCCAGACACACGCGCCAAACACATGGAATGCTGATTCCTGGGTATGCGCGTTAAGCACATGAAAGGCTGGTTCACGACCATACGTGACAAACACATGATACCCTGATGCAATGACAAGTCAAAGACATAAAATCCTCACTCACGGACATATATATTAGCCACACAAAACCCTAACATACGGCTAGCAAACATTTCAGACACATGGAACGCGGGCACAAACACCATCAAATAAATATTCCGTCAAATATCGCCAACAACTAAATGACAATATTTTTTAACACTATGACGTTTTTTTTCACTTTTTATTGACTACTAAACTCACAATTTCCAACTGAAATGAAAATTTCAATAAACATTTAACAAGCAATTGTACAGTGTTATTATACAACAGCTGACCTCTAAGGAGATCTGTCTGTTATGTATCACCCCATCGTGGATCACTATTTTAAAAAGTAGACCCTCACTTTATGAGTACTATTTTCGCGGAATGCCCAGTGAGTTTGCGGAGTAAAAAGGTGTTATACACAACAGACCGAACCGCCGTGTGGGCTGGCTGTTGGGTACCAAAGATTGCAGAGAGCAAAGCCCCCAGCTGGAATCCAAAATAGTGGTCATTGTGACCTTTAAATTGGATCAAGGTCAACATCAAAATAACGTGGTCCTACCCACTATGGTATGTCATCTTTATACCGGTACCAAATATCACAGGAATTAGATTATGAAGGCGGGAATAACGCCCTTCCATGGACGGCCCTACGGAACAACGCCCTTCCATGGACGGCCCTACGGAATAACGGGAATAACGCCCTTCCATGGACGGCCCTACGGAACAACGCCCTTCCATGGATGGCCCTACGGGCGGACAGCACCAAAACCTATGGCTAAGGGGCTGGCAAATGCGGAACAACGACCGTTCAGTTACCTGCAGGGATTTTTGATCATACAGAAGTGCCCGGGCGGGACGACGATATGCGGGAAGGGACCTCCCTCCAGCCGTTCATTGGCGCGGATGATTTTCGTCTTCGGTCCCTCAATCACGCGGGTTATGTTGGTATTCTGTAACATTAAAATTCATGTCTGCATTTCATGTCTGCAGTTTGCCACGCATGAAACCTGTTTTGGCAATGCTGGCAATATTTTCCATCCCTAACGAAGTACGGCGTAGCATTTAGTTTAAGCACACCACCTTCTAGATGTCTTCAATATCCAATGGCGTATTTTTTGTTTTACTATCCAAGTTTCCTACTTCTCTTACTTCATTTTAGTCAGATGTGACAGAGAGAGGGCGGGGGGGGGGGGGGGGGGGGGTATTGCTTATCCCCAACCCTAACCCGCGGTATAAACCATTGCCCTTCCTTATCCTGACTTGGGACACAATAAGAGCTATGGGGGTAAATTCTTTCTCGTATATTATTTCTGTACATTAATAGCGAAAAGCCGATATGGACAATGTGTATATAATGCGCCATTTTTGCAAAACAGGCACTACATATATAAATATGCATACACACACATATATATACATGTATATATATATAGCTCAGGTATCAAATGTTTGTTAAGTGACCAAGTAATGGTATATGAAAATATAACTGTAATTTTATTTTGTAATCCCGGAAAGTTTCAGTGTGCCGTAATTCCCGGTCTATAAGCCGCACCCCCCCCCCCAAAAAAAAAAAAAAATTGGGGGGGGGGGGAGGGAATGTTTTTTAAATCGGGGTAGAAGCCGCACCGGTGAATAAGCCGCATCCATGATTGGTCTTTATACCGGTATATGTATACCCTTACATGAAAGTATGCGTGTATATGTAGATATAATGTTCACACTCATTTGTGAGAGATTATGCGATCAGTTTAGCAGCTTGCAGAATGTTTTTATCTTCTATTTCATAGTAGATAGTTGCCGAACAGGTTGGTATGTGTTTGTAAGTGTTGTATAAAAACAGAATAAAATATTCTTCTTTGTGTCTAACAACCAACACATCCAAATTTTAAAGGTACTTATTTAGCTTTATAACACAAAAACACTTACTAAAAAATTATCAAATACTCCAAGTTTTGTAAATGAAATCGGTGTTTAAGCCGCACCTGTATATAAGCCGCATCCGGGTGTTTTGTATGCAAAACTGGTGTATACGCCGCGGTTTATATTACGGTAATTACGGTAACTGATTTTGTTCTTTTTAGGGCCTATTACTGCAAACAAGAATTTTAAAATTTTAAAATAAAAGTGTAAAATCATACTCTCTGTATGCAAACAATGTCACTGATTGAAGAAGAGATTGTAGCTATTTTCATATTCGGGAGTTTGAAAAGACTGAGGCCGCGCACAGCTGCCATCAGAGCTTAAAGACAGCAACAGGCGCTGTGCTTGTTTTTAAACACTGTGGACAGTTAGCGGAAGTTTTACTGCCATTATTAACTATTTTATGCATCCTCAACATCAGTTTCGTTTTAGTCCGCAAAAGCTAGCTTCTGTCCATTTCGACAACGACATCATAGCTAAATAAGATTCAACGATGCCTCCGGTTGTCAATGTAAAATGTGTAATTTTATATTATATTATGCATGAACAGTTTAAAGAAAGTTTTGAAATATTATATAGATTTTGGTTAAAATGTGTAGTGTGGATTTTTACGAAAAACCTTTTTCTGCTGCAGTAAGCTTTGAGAATCGAATGAGCGAGTGTAAAATATATGACAAATTTGATTAATTATTTAACATCTCTCATGAATCAATATCTGTTAGTGTAATGAACAGTTTAAGAGAAATCTAAGGTGTTAAAATATTAAATACTTTGGAATAAAATGCAAATAAACGTTGAAAGAATTTTTATGCCCGACGTTTCTCCCCTGTTTCTCTCCCATTTATCCCCGGGAGAAACGTTTCTCCTCGGGAGAAACCCTAAATCCCGGGTTTTTCCCCTATTTCTCCCATGGGGAAGGGAGAAATACCTTTCTCCCTGTGAGAAACAAAACCCTGGGCCAACTGGAGGTGTTAAAAATTTCAAAGAGAATACAAAACTTCACCGAATTTTTTTTTGCAAAAATTTAGCGTAATTTCGCCAATTTGCCAAATTGGAGAAAAACAAAAATCGGTTTTGGTACTATTCTCAGCCCTGATCCAAACTACCTTGATGTAAAATTTCGAGCTAATTTAACCGTATTTGCAAAAGAAGAAGGCTTTTTTTTTTCCAAAGATGGTCATCGTTCAATAAAAAGAGCGCACCAAAGAACTTGCTTCATACAACTGTCTGTGCTTAGAAGTCGTTTAATCGTATAGTTTTACTACAACAGGTACTGAAAGCAAGGTAACTTGGCTTGAACAATAGTACACGTAATGTAAGTGGAGAATCGATCCAACAGTAGTTAGCCGCTTGGAGTCAAGTCAAAAATAGGCCAAACAGCAGTATTAGTGCTCCGAATAAAATGCGCAAAATTCTTTTTGTTGCAAACAAACTAAAAATCTTTTATACAATCCATACAAGGAAAGAAACATGAAATTGAACAGCACGTCGAAACTGACAAAACTAAAAATGAGTTCTTTCAATGCGAATTTAGTGCAAACAGCGTTTGCATCGGTTACTCCAGGTTTACTTGCGAACCAGAAATGACGCAGAACACTAGGACATTCCTTATTATATACCGTGCTAATCCTCTACACCTAACAGACCAATTTGTAATTTAACCCGGACCTGGAAATTAACTTATTCTGTTGGTGACACTCAGGACCCCGGCAGGAGAAACCCAGAGGTGCCCAGCGAAAAGTGCGGTGGCCAGATATAAAGATATAGTTATATCATCACAATTCGACATCAATGTAACTCTTGCCAGCAGCCCTGTTAATCAAAGACGACATACTGTTCAATTTGAATGTCCATTGCCTTGTACTTTAAAGAATTTTTTTAAGTTTACTTTAAAAAGATTTTTTTTTGTTATTGCTTAGATGTTCGGGTGTACCGGTTTTGAGTGTTTGTTGTTCATCTGCACTTTTTTTCAACACATGACCTTGACCTTCATCAAAGTCCAAACCGGAACATGGTGCAAGACTCGCGATAATTGCAGTATTTTGCACTATTATATACCATTACAGAAACTGATTTTTTTCTGTAACCGAGACAAAATTTGAAGGCATCTTTATCAGTCTGAAAAGGGAGCATCTGCGGAAGGCAATCATTGACAAGATCTTATAGGGGAGAAATTTGCTCGTAGATTTGCAAAGAAAGAGTGATATAAATTAGTTTCTGCACTCAAACAATTCTCTTTCAAGGAAAAGTCACTCGCTATTGGTTGATCCGCTCTTGTGACGTCAGTGTGTTAGAAAGAATTGCATTTCGATGATCCTATTACAGCTCCTTTCCGACAATGCACCTTTATTTTCTTCAGCCTGGGACATTTTCTTCCCAGGCCCAATTATTGACATTTGAATGGTGCATCTGTCGTCAGTGTACTCTACAATGGCTATACTACACACTTACTGCCATAACTTTGCAATCGATCTAGTAGGCTACCTTTGCAGTATTTCTTCTGAGATTTCTTTCACTTCTTTTATCACAGGCGGTTTTATTCGGGAAAAAAAACGCAAATTAGATAAGCGGATTTGTACTAAGAATCTTGCCGAAAAGTTTTTGAGTTTCGACGGAATTCGCTTGGGATAAAGCTATAAAAGAAATGATGGAAAAGATTAACAAAATTACGTCTTGCTAGAAACATATTCACACGCCAGCTTGGCTCCAAGAAGCGGGACGCTACGAGTTTTCCACGCACCGCTTCAAATCTTCGCTATATAACAATTTACAAGCAAACTTTGAGGCACCTCTGTGGCTTCTTTGTGCGAGATTCAACGAACCACAAGTTTTTATTGGCATTTGCTAAAGGCCCTCAAAGTACAATAGTAGTGATATACAACTTCTGTGTTACACTTTCTTTAAAAGAAAATTATACGGAAATAACCACGAATCTCCGGCAATAACTGACATTTGTTTGTATCCAGGGTTACAGGGAAACATAGTTTACTACGTAAAAAAGTAAGAATAATTTTTGCAATTATCCGCTAAAAAACATTTGAATTGCTATTTAAAAAAAAAAACTAAAAGAAAGAAATTAAAGGTTCAATATTCTGTTAGGATTCGTGCCTCAGAACATATGAAGTTGACCCCTATTAGCGAAATAATGTAAGGTTTCGCAGCACTGACAGAGATGTGCGATGTTATTTATGTCACAGCTGACTCGGGGCTAACGTCGACTACAGGCGAAACTGAGAATCCGCTTATAGAAAGGGATGGACAATAGAATAAGTCAAATCACACTTTGACTTTTGCCGAAAAAGGATATTAAGACATGACAGGAAAAAAACTGCCAAAAATCAACAAAATTCCATTTTGCCAGTAACATATTCACATATTGGCTATTAAAGGGACTGCATAATATGCAAAATACTTTTTAAAAGATCATATAATGACTTAATAAATTTGAAAATGTGCATGTTGAAAGAAAATTAGAATTTTGAAGTTTTTCCCTTATCATTTCTTTATAATTTATCCCAAAATATTTGCAGTCGAAAAACACCTAAACCGGAAAAACCCGAAAGTGCGAATAAGCCAATTTGGACTGCACCTCAATAAGCCAATTCACACTTTGACGTTCGCCGAAAAATTTTTTGCGTCTCGGCTGAATTCAGTTGGGATAAGGATATAAAGAAACGATAGGGAAAAAACAGCAAAAATCAACAAAACTCCATTTTGCCACAAACATATTCACATGTTGGTTATTAAAGAGACTGTATAATATGCAAAATAGTTTTTAAAAGATATTATGATGGCTTTATAAATTTGAAAGTGTGCATGTTGAAAGAAAATTAGATTTTGATGTTTTTCTCTTATCATTTCTTTATAATGTCTTTGAATTACTAGTTTAAATATTATTTATTTCGTGCTTGAAAGTAGCTATTAGTAGATCTCGTCACTCGTATAAATACATTATATTTTGTCAAGATGTGTACACTGTGTAATGGAGTTGCTTTCCTATTATGGTGTTTTCTTAAATATATCATATATACATGAAAATATAGATAATCTCGCCGAAATGGTTACTCAGTTTGAAAGTAATTTTGCAAACGGTGGACCGTTTAATAAGTGTAAACTTTCTGGTTCCACCTTTTCTTTTAAACACAATTAAAGCCTTTTCGAATACCATATTTCGCGTATATATGTATATGTTTAAAATGGAAATAAATAGAAAGAAAGAAAGAAAAGTTTCAAAAAGATCATATGGTGGCTTTCTCAATTCGAAAACGTACTAATTGAAAGAAATCAGAATTGTGATGTTTCCCCTTATCATTTCTTTATAATTTATCCAAAGAAATGTGCAGTCCAAACGACACTTCCATCAGAAAGATCCGGAAGTACTCGTACGAATTCTTGGCTTATCACTCGTAACCGATACGAGTAGCTATTCGAAAGGAAACTGACTTACCAAATCCAAAACATGAGCAAATTCATGTGGGCAAAGCTTCACGGTGCTCCCCATGTTTGTAAATTAAAGGAGTTATACTCTGACAATAAGTTTCTAGACACAAATATGCTGACAAAACGGTTTTCGCTGTCTTGTGCAAGATCGCCAGTTTTGTTTACAAACTACACAGAGACAAAACGAAACAAATGTTGTAAATGGTGGATTCACTTTTAGAGTGTGAAAGTTATCGAAGTGGGATGTGCGTCATGAGAGCTCAGCCAAATCACTTGTAGGCAAGTACGTTCAAGTGCCTTAGAGAATTACCGGGTAAACATAATGTAATTTTCGGTTGGACAAAGAGCTGTTAAGCACTCGCAATATCAAAACTTGTTTTGCAGTGTACCATTTTGATTGTCATATTGTCTGAGGCAAATTTAATGAAATTTAGCATACATGAAAAACCATCTGGGCCAAATTTTATCAAGGCTTGTCATTTATCATCCACTGGGAGTTTATAAGCTGCACCAAAGATTGTTGGATTATACTGAGTACAGGTATTATGTATCCAACATCATCAAACAGAAATAAACATCGATTATACAATCAAAATCGAAGGTATCCAACATTTTGTGAGTAACCCCTTGACTCTATCGCACTTGCTAAAGCACACAGTTCACCAGAAAAGCTAGATGAGCCATTGACTGCTTTTTAAAAAACAATAAAACTATGGCCACTCCTGTCCACAGTGCATCTTTTTATTATTTTTTCTGTGCTCTGGTGAGATTATAGACACCCATAGGCTCCCATACACCAGACTTTAATCACCATTATAAACATACGCTTGGGTAGGGTAGAAACAACCCTGACCTTCTGATCCCCCATCCCTCCTGGTAAAGGTCTGACTTCTGACCCCTCCTCCACCTAATATGAGATTTTTCCTTGCATATTTATCTGTTTCAGCCAATTCTGAACAATTCTCTTTTTTTTTTTTTTTTTTTTTGGAAATAGAGTAAAAAAGATAGACCTGCTACTTTTAACAGCTTATAACTTCTTCAGTACTTGACCAATTACAATTATTTCTTCAACAACAAGTTGTCTTTGCAACTAAAATGGATGTTCAAACAGTGATAGCAAATTTCACGATCAATGCTACCTTAAGCATATCAGTTGAAGGTGGTCAGTATAGTCGATTCATCAGAATAAATGAAATGAAAACTGGATGGGAATAGCTGATTCTCTTTGGAAGAGGTTGAATGATAACTTGGATAAGCTGCGCATGATTAACTTCAAGCTGTATTTAACAAAATCAAAGCGTTTAGAAGTGATTACGTTCAACGACAAGCGACAAGCGACATGTCAGCTTTGCAAGCAGCTCTCAATTTGATGAGAAATATTGTACTTCCTACATCAACTTCAATGATGAGGGATGGGCAACGCTGCTGGACGTAATGCCACAAATAAACAGCGTGTTGCATGAGGCATCATCATTGACATCCAATTTTTGGGTTGATCAGTCTTGTACGGAATGTCACGGTTGGGTGACAGCACCGCAGTTAACTGAGCATAAACAGATGAAAACAACTAATCTTACCGAAGAACAACAAGCTGAAGTGCAGTTGAGTATGCAAATGTACAGAACAAGCGCGATGTGTAAAAGATGATAATTGCCTCTGCCACAAATTTGACTGTAAAGTATGTAAAGAAGCTTTAAAGGTTGGCGAGATGACTATAGAGGAATGGTCAATATATTGAGAAGAGTGACACTATAAACGAACTCTTAGGTAAGTTACAGTAATGAGGTGTATATTGTGAACATGGACGTTATTTTCAAACGGATTTATGTAGACTTTATGATTGATGAATTAACTCGCTTTTGATTTGAGAAAGGGCAGCCTTGGCACTTAGATGCCTGTTGAGACTTGGCCCACTACAACCTTAACAAAATTGAATTACACAACAGGTTTATCGAACAGTGTTATGAAACTGGAATATAAGATGCAGAGTGCTTTGATTTTGATTCTTCATTTTACTTTATTCGTAATGATATAGGGATAAATTTTCGCGTGGTGGATTATTTGGCAGGTTGTTTTGCAAAATAAGTAAAGTGAAACATGTCAACAGCTCAACCCCTTCTTCACAGACGTATAGAGACATTGGATGATGTCTTCAAAGTGAACTATGCTGACTTTGTGCCTTCAAAGCTTCTTTATTTTGAATCTGACTGGGTACTGGAAATGAAGAATATGCATAAACACTGGGCAGCTGCTCGAAGAGCAATTAAAAACATCGTTTCATCCAATCTTTTCTGAATGAATGTGCAAAACGGCCGATACCATTTGGGAAGCTGACCTCAGGATAGTTGTAGCTTCTAGAATTATTTTAAATTATGACAATAATGTTTCAGTGTCAACGGATATATCAAAGCTTGTCACGTTCAATAATGGCCTAGTTGAAGTGAATATAGACATTTATAAAATGCTTGAAGAACATTAAAGTTTGTCTGTATGGTAGTGCATAACATAAATGTTATTCGTAAAGTGGTTTGTATTTATATGTAAAAAAGTGTTGCTATGTGAGTGATTGTTGGCAGATGTTACTGGCATACTGGCACAACGTAATGAAGGCAATCACTTTTTACTCATTGCCATTGATGTCTTTTCCAAACACTTGTCGGTACAAGTAATTCCAAACAGAAGTCATACGATTGTCATTTAAGCCTTCCAAAAGATTTTTCAAGAAACAACAAGAATACCTAAAACACTGAGGTCAGATAATGGAACAGAATATAAGAATAGAAGGCATTCATGCATATGCTACTAAGAATGAGACGAAAGCCATCTTTGCTGAAACAGTTATACGTACTCTCAAAGGGATGATGCATCGCCATTTTCTACATCGGCAAACGTATCGGTATATAGATATTTTGCAAGACATAGTTTACAACTATAATCATGGTAATTTGTATGATGAAGAATTACAAGCTGTTACAAAAGATATTCAGTCCATATGAAATTGAAACAGTTTTGAAGAAACGAAAAGGATGAGGTGAGAAAGAATTATTTGTCAAGTGGTTAGGCTGGCCAAAGAAATTTAAAAGTTGGGTTAAGGATTCTGACATTCAAGCACCATGAAAAAGCCATTTACATATTTGGTTTCTGGGCTATTAGGTAGTGGAAAAACGTCTGAGTCTATTGGACAAAATCGACATAAATCGCGATTCCTCCGTAAAGACAGCCTATTCCATTGTACAAGTCTCCAACGCACGTAACTGGTGGCCCATTGGCACCTAGCAGCAATTAATGGCATTCCACGAAATGCACTGGGGCTTTGAATATCGTAGTCATGAAGACAACTCCTAACTGTTTGAGCACTTATTCGATTACCTTGAGAGTGAGCGGTGGTTGTCGCTTTATGAAATCTATGGCATAGGAAGGAGAGCCAACTGGTGGTCTACTTGCGGTCTGTCATTGATCGGTCCAATGTCTCTGAGACCACTGCGGAGTCGTCTAACTAAAGTTTCGGTGACACCAAGGTGTCGCACCAAATTACTTCGAATCCTTTCAGTGTCCAGTATACCCACAACGCGCTCTCTATCAAGTTGCGTTGACTTGCTGTTTTTTGATGATTTAATCGCGATATTTTAATGTTTTTCATGCATACAAAACCTTCTCTTCAGTATGAATTTATATGTGTACAATACAATACAGGGTATATTGCCTAATATGGTTCAAGGCGTAAAAATAACCACGTTACTGAATTGACCATGGTGTTGAATCAATTACCTTGACAGCCACGAACCAAATATAGGACTAAAGGAGAAAAATAGTTGTGAAAATGTTTGGGCAAAAGATGCGCCAAAACCATTAAACTCGAAAAGGAAAGGGCAACAAATGCCAGGCGTTTCTTTTGTTAAGTGTAGAATATGTCTTGTAAGGAAAATCCATTGCGGATTCGTTAGTTGTAAAATGTGATTCGACAGTACCAATATAGCACTCTCTATCTCATTAATTTCTGAAGTATCCGTGTTGCACAACCACTTGCAAAATGTCTTGATATATGTAACTAGTAAATTTTATTGTTAGTTAACTATAGTCGGTATTTCTGTCGTGTTATAACGATTCCTTGTAGATTTGTGAGAGACTCTTATGGTAGTGAATGGAGATAACGGAAGATTTCCTACGCCTGCATACTTAAAACGCCGATTAGAGAATCGGCAGTAGCACGACGGTGTCGCTTGGGGTGTCTATAATTGGTTGATTTTTTCTATGTTACTATCCCAGTTAACAAGACCATCAACTTTCGCTAGCTTTTCAAAATGTGGCAAAGATTTGCTTTTCAGTCAGTGAACATTGAGACTCTTTCAGGGTTAAATTAGATGCAGAAGAGTTTGAAAAGGAGCACTTTTTGTCAGGTTAAAAAGTGCGACTGTTCTGTGCTGTTTCTTTCAGAAACAGCCGGTCTTTCATCCTGAATAAAACTTCAGGGAAAAGCTTAACTGAATTGGTAATTTATTCCACTCTTCTTCTTTAACAAATTTTCTACAATTTCTACTTGCTTTTTTCTTCTAATTTTTATTCCACTCTTCTTTAACAAATTTTGTACAATTTCTACCTTGCTACTTTCTTCTAATTTTTATCCTAAGTGTATCAATGGCTGTGAGGCTCTCCTCTCCAAAACATGTAGGGGGGGGGGGTATGCCACGGCGAACGAGAGAAGGCATCCCAGCCAGCCAGTGACAAATTAAACCCAACCACGGAGGAATTTGGATACATCAATGTACATAATTAGTTTATAAATATAATCCTAGGCAAAATATTGAAAACACGATGGGAGTAGCGGAGCTTTTCTAAAAAAGAAACATTGCCCAAAACAGACTTCGGATCGCTAACAGCAGTATGAGCAGCGGATCTATTTTTTATGCTGCCAAGCGTACGGCACCGCAACTATGGGTGCGTTTTATTGGGCAAGGATAATGTCTCGAAAATGTTTCGAGATATTATCGAAAAAACAAGAAACATTTTCTGATTTCCGAAACATTTTCGAGTGTATCGAAGTTTCAGATACTTTTCCCATAATCCTTTTTCTGCGCACCTGGTCAAAATAGCTGACAAAAAAGCGTTGGTATCTTTTAAAAAAAACGCCGATTATTTGGATGCTGGAATAATACTTTTCATAAAAGTCTTTGCAATTTGGACTGCTATCTACTAGAGAGAACAGCATCAAAGCAAGTTCACGAGATACAACGTCGCTCCCGGCAGCCATTTTCATTCTTGATACATTATCTGAAGTGTTTTATTGGGACATTTCCGAAACATTTTCTGGATTTAATATTTATTTCAGATACTTCCAATTAAACGTGGCCTGAGTCTAAATACCTAGCCTGCAGGGCTTGCATTCTAAAATTTCTTCAACACTGGATCAAAATATTTGGAAGTGAAAGAGGGCAACAATCTTAGTGTTCTTACAATAACGCTGAACTATTATGGTGCACACATAATATGCCTTTGCAAAGGATTTGTCGTAAAGTTGTCGAACTGACAAAAGACTGGCTAATTTGCCTTGTTTATTTGACGATGCCCAATTTAACGAATTCCATTCAAAAATTTGTCAACACTTTGTAATAAATTTGTCATTAATTCGTCAGTTTAAGCTAGTCATTAATTCATCATGCTAATAATTCGTCAATTTGTTAGAAACTAGTCATTTCAAACCTGGCAATTTGTCACAAGTTCGTCAAAACTTCGTCAAATTGTTTGATGGCCCTACATTCGTCAACCTGACGATGCCTAACTCAACAATGTAAATTTGTCAAAAATTTATTTTTGTCACTGGCTTGTCATTTTCTTGTCATATATTTGTCAAATCCTTATTTGAAGTTTGTCAATATCTTGTCACAAGTTTGTCAAAATATATTTGACAAGTGATTGACGAACTATGCCAGTAAAGAATATTAGACAAAATAATTACAGTTTGAAAACATTTAAATTAACATCAGTGTCTAAGGACATTGTGGCCAACCAAGTTCTAGTTAACAAGTATAATATGAATGTTCAGGGACAGTGTTACCAGCCCTAAACATTAATATCTAATCATACTAGAGTGGCCAGTGCCCACCAACATCAGAATACCCGAACGTGTCAAATTCCTTTGTTTGCAGGGTTCATAGCGATCCTTGAAATCCTGGAAAATCCTGCAATTCGGCAAAGTCATTCAAGAATCATGGAAAATCCTGGAATCTGACAAAAAAATCCTTGAAAATCCTGTATTTCGGAATTCGTAATTAGTTTTTCAAATTCCCACTTGCAAACTTCGTTTGCAAATGGGTATAAGTTTGTAGTTTTTCTCGAAATTTCTGTCCTTTTTTTTCTTTTTTTTTCTCTTTTTTTTCCGTCACGGAGGTTTCCAGAAAACTCCCCCTAGACTATTTGACGTAGGACGATGAAATTCGGCACAGTGATAGAGAGTGACAAGATGTCGTCAAATCCACAAAAATCTTTTACCTTGACCTTCAAGGCCAAGGTCAAATTGAGGTCAAGGTTTTCTGACCTCAAAGTGGTTTCCAGAAAACTCCTCCTACAGGGTTTGTCGTAAAAAGACGGCATTTGGCAGAGACATAGAGGGTAATGAGTTGTCGTCAAATCCGTAAAATTTTTTCACCTCGAACCTCAGAGGTTAAGGTCAAATTGAGGTCAAAATATTTTTTGGAAACACCTAGTAATCACGAAAAGAGGCCGTAAATGTGCTAAAATTCCAGTGTGAATGCATAAAATGTACTCAGCAAAGAGTAAACTTTCATCACTAACCTTGACCTTGAGGGTCAAGGTCAAAGATCACGTGACTTCACGCGTCCTTAACGACAGGCCGACTCATCTTGAAAACGGTTAGAGATGGAGCGATATTGAGCTCATTCTCGACCCTTTGGGCCTAAACAACGTTACATAAGAGGTACCTCGGTGACCTTGACCTTCTTGGTCACGGTCAAGGTCAAAAACCGGAAGTTGACTATTATCTCGAAAACGGTTGAGATAGAGCGATTTTGAGCTCATTTTCTACCCTTTGGGCCTAAACAACGTTACATAAGAGGTATCTTTGACCAAATATGTTGTGTCTCTGCCCTTGCAAGTGGGTACTATTTCGCTACGTGTAGCGAAATTTGGTCTAGTTTATGAAATAAACCTATACCTATTTTTCCTCTGTGTGGGATTCAAAAATATGATGTACAGATAGATAATCGAATTTTATGGTTTAGAAGTACATATAAACGACATGTTTAAATTTAAAATGTTTTCAAGTTCTTGGAGAAAATCCTTTAGGATCCTGGAATTTCCTTTTAAAATATCCTTGAAAATCGTGGAATTTTATCTCAAAATATCCTTGAAAATCCTGAAATTTTATCTCCAAATATTCTTGAAAATCCTGGAATTCGACGTCTGGTTTTCGATGTGAACCCTGGTTTGGCAGTCATTGCCTTTTGTTTTTGTCAACAAACAGAAAAAGTTTGTCAAACACCCCCTTCCCTGCCATCCTTTTCCACCGCTTGCATCTCACCTTTTACTTTGACAGTTTTGTACTATTTCAGAATTAAGACTATTATCTTATATAAATATGAATATATATATATATATATATATATATATATATATATATATATATATATATATATATATATATATTCATATTTATATAAGATAATAGTCTTAATTCTGAAATATATATATATCTATAGATATATATATAGATCTGCAACCAGTCATAGGGGGACCATGCTATATAAAAAAAATGATATATGTTTTTTGGCTTGTTATATAGAGGTAACTAAATTTAATTTTAAAACAGAATATATTATATTTACTATGTTATAGAATCATTCGTTTTTTGTTTACTATGTAGTTTCCAAACGTTTAAACACGCTAAGAATTAAGGAGACCTACTTTTGGTCTCCTTAAATTTTTAGTCTCCCTAATACTGTGGTTTTTAGCAAAAATGGTCCCGGTATTACTGGAGTTACACTTATATATATATATATATATATATATATGTATATATATATATATATATATATATATGTTACAGGGAAACTGTAATTTCAGGGAAACTATAGTTTCCCTAGGGAAACTATACTTTCCCTGACCGAACCAGAGAAACTATAGTTTCCCTAAAAATTTTCAGGGAAACTATAGTTTCCCTGAATTTTACCACACAAAACGTTAAAGATTCCCTGAAATGAAAGTTCGGTGAAGTTGAAACTTATCCAAATGGTTTTTTTATCTCGACATAAAAGACAACGTTTTTGCTTTATCAATGACAATCACAAGCTGGAATTGCACTTCATAGGTGATCGAAACAAGAGCAATTGACGTTGTAACACAATGATTTACGATTACAAAATTGCAATTATGCATAAAAGAAGCTATTAACCTTTCAGGAAATGCAATTAGTAATTGCAATTATACATGAAAGATTTTTATGGCTTAATGATCAGGCGATTTGAATTAAATTTTTTAAATTAAGTTTCTGTGATGCATTGTCAACGAATTCTCCGGAGACGATCATTTCATCAGGATTCTAGCTTAACTCCGGTGTTTGATGGATTAAGCCCTTCGCTATATAAGAGAGTAAAAATATTCATCAAGCATAACTCGAAATTACCTGCAAGAATACTGATCGGAGATGGATGACATAGAAAACCGCTTTACTGGAGAACTTCTTCAAACTCTTTCGGCCAAGGTGGACCCGAAAAAAGTCTGCTTCTGGCTAAGCATGACTACGAAATTTTTCTGGCTGAAATTCTGGAGGCCAAGAATGCAAACTCAAGAAACAGCAGACAGCGACACGTCCTTAGGAAGTACGATGTGCTTGCATGTGGTGAGGTTCAGAAAATTATCAAAAAACAAAATTCAGAAAACGATGAACCAAAATACTTCGTGCCTGTGGAGCAAATGTATGACGTTATCAAAAGGGCTCACATTGCCACTGGCCACGGTGGCAGAGACAAAATGGTAAAAGAAATTCGGAAAAGATACGCAAATATTACCGAAGATGCAATTACTCTATTCAAATCCTTTTGTACTGAATGCGAACGAAAGAAAAAGCGTCCGACTTCAAAAGGAACTGTGGTACGTCCCCTTCTAACCAGGGAATTTTGCTCAAGAGGTCAAGTGGACCTCATCGACATGCAGTCCATGCCACATGGCGAGTTCAAGTTTATTATGGTCTACCAGGATCATTTGACTAAATTTTGCGTACTTCGTCCCTTGCCAAGCAAAAGAGCAGCTTGCGTTGCTTTTCAACTTTTGGATGTGTTTTTAAATTTTGGCTCTCCAGCAATACTTCAGTCTGACAACGGTTCAGAGTTTACCGCCCAGGTAGTGTCCGAACTGAAAATTCTTTGGCAAGATCTGAAAATTGTCCATGGAAAACCTCGCCACCCACAGAGTCAGGGGTCCAATGAAAGAGCAAATTGTGACATCAAAGATATGTTGATTGCATGGCTCGGAGACAACAATTCAACAAATTGGGCTTTGGGTCTTAAGTTTGTTCAATTCCAAAAGAACTACATTTTTCACAGTGTTCGCCTTTTGCCACTCTATTTGGTTCCGACACGAAGGTCACCGGTCTTGCATCTGCAAATTTACCCGCCGAGATTCTGGAAACACTTGAAAATCAGGACGATCTCTTGGCCATCGTACAACAGAGATCAAGTGGCGATTGCGGTCCTGGCAGTGGCGGTGATGGCGATTCTGGCAGTGGTGGCGATGGCGATTCCAGCAGTGGTGGCGATGATGGCTCTGGCGGTGGTGGCGATGGCGATTCCGGCAGTGGTAGCGATGGCGGTTCTGGTAGTGGCGGTAATGGCGATTCTGGCAGTGGTGGCGATGGCGATTCCAGCAGTGGTGGCGATGATGGCTCTGGCGGTGGTGGTGATGGCGATTCCGGCAGTGGTAGCGATGGCGGTTCTGGTAGTGGCGGTAATGGCGATTCTGGCAGTGGTGGCGATGGCGATTCCAGCAGTGGTGGCGATGATGGCTCTGGCGGTGGTGGCGATGGCGATTCCGGCAGTGGCGATGGTGGCAGCAGTGGTTCCGGCATCAGTAAAACAGGTCCATTACTGGACCGACAACGTCAAATTTCAGCAAAAAGAAAGAGCGTCGCGGCAGCGCAAATGGATCAGGCCGAACGTATGGTCAAGCGCAGCCGCGTTGTTATGTCCTCTGGGGAGTCCGGAGACAATGTGAACATCCCAATTCCCCTCGTAGATCGGGGCCGATGTGATCCCCGCAACTTTTTAGGAATTATTAGAAGTCGTGATGAAAATGACATGTATGTTTTGGCGGTTCGTGGTGGGGTTCTCAAGGGGAAATTTTCCAGAAACCAGTTTGACATTTGTAAGCACAAGTTATTGTTTGAAAGTGATTTAGCTTTGGATTGTGAACTTTTCCTGCGCCAGGCAGTCAAATTTGAATCAAAATGTGAGGGGCAAGGATTTGTAAAGTGCAATTGCTCTGGGAGCAAACGGTGCGGAACCAGTCGTTGTAAATGCTTTAAGGCACGAGTGATGTGCAGCTCTCGTTGCCATGCCAGCTTGTCGTGTGGAAACAAGCACGAGTAAAACCTTCATTTCTGTAAAGAGCAAGTCAATGTGTATTTGATATTACATTATTATCCTTATTATTATGAATAGCTGATGTTTGTATGATGCAAAGTGTATGTGTTGTTTGCGGTTTTTCCATTGTAACATTTTTGAATTTGAATCTAAATATAATGCCACACAAGTGAATAATTGTATTGTAATTGAAGCGAAAGATATGAAGGAATAAAAGTGAAGTTAGAGCAATGTGTTTTATTAATACTTGCCCAGTTTCCAGATGTTCAGCTATTTCAGGGAATCTTTAACGTTTTGCGTGGTAAAATTCAGGGAAACTATATACATATATATATATATATGAATAGAAGTCGGGCTACACAAAATATTTATCTCATTTCTGGAGGGCGTTGACGGTCGCCAATTCCCTATTTCATTGTCCATGTCCATCTAAGGTCTGCACGGATCTCAACACAGCACTAACCCCTTCACCTCTTTTAATGTATGGGAACGTACCCTTAGTGTACTTACATAACCGGATATACCTTGTCTTTGAACATTTTCATTCACCTAAAAAAACACAGAGAGGCATCCTTCCTACTGAGGATTCATTGCGCCAACTTTTTGCGACAATTATCCAAGTATTCAAGTAATTTTAAGCCAAGATTTCCCCGAAAACGATTTGGACTAAAATGGAAAACAAAATTATGGGAGGAGGAACATTTTGAAAAGTGGCTTGAACAAATCTGAAAATAAATAAAAGGCATATTTTCAAGAGAGGACTACCTTGGCAATATTCATAAAAAATTGAAAGCAATCCGACGAAAATAATAGAAGTGTTTTTAAAAACTAGCGCCAAAAATTTAAATGCTGTTATTTGATCATTTTTATGAAGTCACGAATGATATAATGACATTGTGAGTAAGAGGATTTTTTTACTCCTTTCGACAGCTGATTTTTTATGTAATATTATATCAATAAAATTCTTATATTCTTTTATATAATAATTGATAGCATTTATTTATTTACTGATTTCTGAAATGACGACTGAATTGGGTTTCTTTCTAAAAGATCAAGTTCTGGAGGCGGAAGCATCGTAAGGCTTGAAATTCTAAGGTCAGTCCTTTCACATCAAATTAGTCAGGTTGACGAACTACTGACAAGTTTCCGACAATTTTATGACAAGTTTCTGACAAGTTTTGCAGTATTGTAATACATAATATATTGCACATATGGTGGTTTACTTATGCATGCGTAAGCTGCGGATTTTGATAGTTATACACTCAGGTTTTGTTATATTAAACATTAAAGTAATCGAATCCATTCACCCTGTTTGATCATATGCCAATAAGTACACAATAAACATTATTCATTGAAACAGTGGGCGATAATACAATTTTCACAAATTTCACAAGCATTTTACAAACATCACAACTTATCTCAAAACATGCAGAGAATATGATGTGTGCATTTACATTATAGTTTATCCATTAAACATATTTTTAAGACGCGACAATTTGAAACTTCTAGTAGTTTCATTAAAACCTAGGAAATCTCAGAAAGAATGTCCGCGTGTTTTCAGTTGTTTTGAAAAGGATGTGACGTCATGGTGACACAAACTTGACAAATTTGTGACAAGTTTCTGGCAAGGTATCGACAAGTGTTTGTAATTGTGTGACGAGGCCTTGCTCAGAAACTCGTCAAGACCCTGACGAGATCAACCTTGTCAAACTGACAATCAACTGACAAGTTCTTGACAAACCACTGACAAACTGTGACGAGGCAAAATTATGTGTGTGGTAGGTGCAGAATATTCTTATTATCACCCTGATTCATTTTCAAGGTCACAGTAACCGCCAACTTGGAATTGTAATTCCTTTAGGGGAGGGAGCACTGGTTCCTGCGATGAAAGTCGGTCGGCTATACCAATCACTTCTGCGGTATCCATAGCCCGTTATGTACTTGAGGCTTCTTCAGTAGCGGTAAGATGTGGAGGCCGGATTGGTCCAGCGTTGATGCCAATCAGCAAGAGGTCTTAAGTTCAAGCCTCTAGATTCTAGACGAACTTTTGATTTGTCTCATTCATAGCTCTTGCATGACTTATATATATGTATATGTTGTCGTGAAGTTGGTATCAATAATGTGTGTTGTGAAAATGAATATATACAAACATGTAACTAGATGTACATTTGTGCTTGGCTGTTTCCATGAGTTGCAGCTTTTTGCTTAGTGGTTAGCACGCTCGCTTATGAAGCAAAAGGTTCCCAGTTCAAGCCCCTCTTGCGACTCACATATTTTCACAACAATATTTATCATCTTGTCTCTCACAGAAGTATATATAGGTCTACACTACATTATTTCATGCTATAGTTCAGGATGATAATTATTTCTGATAAACAACTTGTTCGAAAACAGACCAAGAAATACAACAAGCTCACTATTTAAAAATAATTATCATAAGATGTAAACAAGTTTGGGGATATGAGCGATATTCTCGGCCAGCAGTCGTTGGGAGGCTGCTTTTTCAACAGCAGTTGCGCATTAATTACGCACCTTGAGTGGAACTGCTGGTCGGCGCAAAAGGTTCGATTGGGTTTTATTCTTTTTCTCATGTGAACATTTCTCAAATTTGTTTTTTTTTATTTGTATTTAAAAATATAATTACACAAGTATCGATATGACAAATATCAAGGACAAATGGAGCAAATAACGATAAAGGTACTGAAATCTTTCAATATCGCCCACGACCGGCTTGTGCCACCAGACGTCAGGCCCTGAGCCGAATAATTTTTCCATTATATCTGTGCAACATACGGAAATCTGACTTACTCTGCTTGATTCAAGCGGAAAATGTTGGAACAAATTTGCCTTACACAGGACAAAAATAACGATTACTCGTAACAAGCCAATAAGCCAAATCACACTTTGGGTGTTTTGAATAAAACGTCTAAGAACTTTGAATTTCGACTGCGAGGGAACCGGGTAAAAAATTAAACAAATGATAGAAAAATATAGAAGAAATATCGCAAAACAGCTCATACATAGCATATGGGTTGTTAAGAACCCGATTGCCCTTTGGTGCAAGAGAAATTTGATATTTATGCGAAATCCCTCTATTATTTCTTTCATTTTTTACCCGGTTACTTTTATTCGAAACTCAGAATTTTCGCGCATTTTTATTGGCTTATTAGCTCCGAGTCAGCTCTTCAATCTTCAATGGTTGTAAGTCCCAAAAGGTTAGAGCCATCCTGGACTGTGCTTAAGTGCATATTTACACCCGTTGCACAAAACTCAGAACAACTAAAACACTTCGGTAAAATCTTGTGTAGGTGATGACTAAAATCGTGGCGTTTCATTTCTACACTCGCCTACACGCCGGTTGAATTCCTGTTCTAGCTTCAGTGGGTATTGCCCAGGAGTTGAGGAGGGAACTGAAGGTATCCAGATTAGGTGCAGTTTGAACGAGAACAGGCAGTTTATTCCAAATCCTAATTGTTCGCACAAAGAGGTGGTTACGGAATGCTTCTGAGTGCAGGGCTTGTATGTGTATGTATGACGAAGGATGATGGACTGATGGACGCACTATGGGAGGGAAACTGATGTTTATAAGGCCGTTTCCCACTTTGTAGAAAAGATGCAAATCGTGTAACTGCCTTCGTGACTCTAGGGTAGGCTGTGACTTAAATAGGGTAGGCTCTGACTTAAACGAGCCAAATCACACTTTTAAGCGTTCCGAATAAAATCGCAAATATTCTGCGTTTCAAATACATAATAACCGGGTAAAAAAAATCAAAGAAATGACGGTGATTTCGCCTAGATGCTATATATATCTGGCCCCCACAGAACAGTCATGTTTTAACAACCCGTATGCTATTTTAAAATTTTATTCAAAGTTTTACGAGTAACAAATAGTTTTCAGTTAAGATTTCTTTTATGTTCCGAGTATGAGCTGTTTTTACTAGATATCTTCTCTATTTCATCTATCATTTTTTACCGGTTCCGTTGCTTACTACATTCACAATTCTTGCGCATTTCATTCGAAACACCCAAAGTGTGATTAGGCTTATAACATCGTATATCTCTCTGTCAGAGCTTCAAATTGTTCCGCAAATAGGGGTCAACTTTATATGTTCTCCGGCACGAATCCTGCATACAAGTCAAAGTTATTCAAACATTTACAGAAAGTTCGTGCCCAATAGAAATTTTTTCTGAAACACACAATTTTTAATGTGCTGCATGTGCTTTTATTTTTTGTTTATTAAAGTGAAGAAGAAAAGTTAGCTTCCGCACTCACCCGTCAAACGTTTGTTTACTTTCCTGCCTTTAAATGTCATGTTACTGAAGTCGAGTGACCAAAAATGTACGTAAGGGGTTATAGAGTATCTGTAAATACATATATTAAATAGTTGATAGATGCAGAATTAGAGATAAATTTATTTTGTACAACCACAATATTAAACTTTTAATCTATTCCATTCTTTTTGAAATATCAATTCAAAAGTTTTATTGGTGGATAAATGTGGAAATTATTGTTGCCTTTTGCACGTGTAAACTATGCGTCCTGTATACAAACAAAAGTCAATTACTGCGGTTATTTGTGGTTATTTATTTGCCTCACGTTAAACCTGTGGGGAATATATGCGATCGACCGTGTGTCGGTCTATCATCAACAGCTCGTTAACACGATAACTCAAAAACTACTACAAGGATTTTAATGAAACTTGGTATGTAGCTTCTGTGGAAAAAACACAGATCGGTATTGTAAGTGGGCCAGGTTCGTTGAAGGAAAATCACCAGCTGGACTTAGAAAATTTCAGCTCTTGATTGACTATTGTTAACTAGATATCTCAAGAACAACTGCAAGGCTTTTAATGAAACTTGGTATGTAGCTTATATGGGCACTAACAAGGATCGCTATTGTAAATGGGTTAGCTGGGCCCAGGGAAAATGAACCAAATGGACTTTGAAATTTACCAAATCCTGTAAACACGATATCTCAAGAAAAACTGCAGGGATTTTAATGAAACTTGGTATGTAGCTTCTGTGGGCACTAACAAGGGTTGGTATTGTAAATGGGTCAGGTTCGTCCAAGGAAAATGCACCAACTGGACTCAGAAAATTTCAGCTCTTGATTGAGTATTGATGGCCGTGTTTAACTGATGGAGGACCTGTGGGGAATATGTGGGCTATGCACACTGCTCTAGTTTCCTTATTATTTTCTTTTAAAGAAAGCTTAACATACATAAGTTGCACATCATTTCCGTTGTAGTTTTAGGGGCTTTAGCAAAGACTAATAGAGACTTGCTGGTGGTTGAATCTCGCACAAAGTAGCCACAGAGGTACCCCAAAGCGAACACAGTTGGCTTGCATATCGTTTTTAGCGAGGATTTGAAGCGGTGCGTCGAAATTATAGGGTGCCGCCTCTTGGAGCTAGAAGCCAATAAGCCAATTCGTGCTTTAGGATCTTTCCGATGGGGGTGTTTCGACTGCAAATGTTTTGGGATATTATAAAGAAATGGTAACGGGAAAAACATCAAAATTCTAATTTTCTTTCAACTTGCACACTTTCGAATTTTAAAAGCCATCATATGATCGTTTAACAACCGTTTTACATATTATTCAGTCTCTTTAATAGCCAACATTTGAATATGCTTCCGGTAAAATGGAATTTTATTGATTTTTGCCAGTTTTTTTCTATTATTTCTTTATATCCTTATCCCAATTGAATTCGGTCAAATCCAAAAATTTTTCGGCAAAAATCTAAGTACGAATCCGTAAGCGCATTTATACTTACGATTGAAACGATATGAAACAACGATATAGAACTAATCTAAACCTAAATAAGTTCAACAAAACCCAACAAATTTTACATACTTTCTTCGTTAAAATATAATAATTGGCCATTAAAATGCACAAAGAGGGAAACATTAAAAATTGAACATCACATCGAAATTGACAAAACTGAAAATGCTTCCTTTTAATATGAAAAGCGTTTTAGCGCTTATTCAGGGTTTATTTGCAAGCTAGAGGTCACGCAATTCACTATGACATTCTTATTATATGCCATGATAATCTTTTGCAGCTGATAGACCCGTTCTTTAATGTAAACCAATATCGATGTGCTGTTGAATTCGAATGTTCCTTGCCTTGTATTATAAATGTTTAAACAAATCTTTAAACAAAAAGGTTTTGTTCTATCCCCGAGTCAGCTCTTCCTGAAATTACTTCGTATATCTGTCAGAGCGGTAGCCGATCCACCAGTGGCGAATCGCCTCTTCGAGTTAATTTTACTGCAAAATTAACGTTTAAACATGTGTCTCATTTGTATATCGCAGAACACCACACATCGCTCCACTCCTAAAATTTTGGCGAGAAGTTTTACCGTTTCGACCGAATTGAGCTAAATGTATAAAAGAATGAGAGAATAAATAACTTTTCAAAATCCAACTGTACTGGAAGCATTCACAAGAGGGTAAAAAAAGCGGCAGAATAATATGTAAATAGCTTACAAAAGCTAATGTGATGTTTTTGTACGAATAAATTTGAAAGATCGAATATTGAAAGAAAATTTTTCGTTTTCCCCTTGTCATTTCTGTATATTTTAACCCAAACTTTGCAGTCGAAACGACACCGACACCGCCATCAGAAAAGTTCGAAACTACGCATTGGCTTAGTTGCGGTCTTATTTTCGAGTTTGCTGAAGGAGGATTTGATTCTGTTACATGCTAGTAATAAAAAGATTTCTTTAGAATTGAGCATTGCAACCGAAATTGATTATAACAAGTATTAAAATAAATTTTAATAGCTGTAAGCACTTAAGAATATTTCTATTCCCAAATGCAGCTCGTCATGTAGTATCAGTGGATGGAGTCACTGTTTCTCTTTTCCTTCAACAGACAAAAAGTAAATGTATAACGGAAGTTCATATATGACTTGCGTTTTCTTTCTTTTTGAAACCTCACGGCCAGTTAATGGAGATACCTGCAACAAACTCTGCTCCATTACAGTGTCAGAAGCATCCGCATCTAGAATGGAGTCATACTGACGAATTTAAGGAAAACTAGCGGTGGATCGGAGCTCGTGTTTAGGTCGAGTTATCCTTGTTTTTGCAGGCATTGAACTGACAAAGATGATTGACGTGCCGAATGAGTTCAAGTTGAGCAACCCGCCTTCTGATGGAATTTCGTCGTGTAAATTTGCACCAAATTCTTCACAGTTCCTCTTGGTACGTGACTTTACAAAAGCGCTGGTGTGTTTGTGCTAGGCTGCCAGACGTGTTCGTATTTCCTTTCTGTCCACCTCTCGAAACGAAGAAGAAAAAATGAAGTAGAAAAATGTACCGGTGATTAATTGCTGACTGTTAATAATGGTCTTGGGACAACTCGGCCCCTACCAACTCGGCCCTACCTGAAAGACGCCTCGGCTCTTTTTTGCAACAACTCGGCCCTACCTGAAAGACGACTCGGCCCATTTTGCGACAACTCGGCCCTACCTGAAAGACGACTCGGCCCCTACTTATTTAAATAAATAATATGTTTTAAATTGAACAATGAGTAAACGGTTTCCGCAGCATGATATATATATAATGACGGTAGAAGAAACCCAGGATATGACAACATTCAAGGATCCTATTCATAACGCGCAGTAGGTTTTCCGCACATTTTATGAAAAGTCGCTTCTTTTTGTACTCGTTTGCCTGTTACATTTTTGTTATTTTAAAGACACTGATGGTCATTGTTTTCACACTTTACTGCCACTAGTGATTATGAATTGAAGGGGTCCATGCATAAACCTGATAACTGCAGTTATCATAGGTTTTTCCCATCGCATTTTTCCTAAAACATGCCCACTTCTAATCGGTTTTGAGGTGTAAGACTTACATATGTGCTAGAACAGAGGCAAAGAAATACCGTGGTGGTAATAGTGCATTTTCCTGATAAGTGGAGTTACCAAGTTTATGCATGGACCCCTTCAATTGTTCTACGATGCGGGAGCGTATTATGCGTCCAACGGCTTCCAGAAGCCTAGACGCAGATCGGGATCCATTTCGATATACGTCCCACAATTTAACTATCTTTGCGGAAGTCGCCCGGTACTTGCTGTTTTGAGAGCGGTGAAGTTTCCTTTTATGAGAATGTGCATTGCACAGTAAAAGAAATTTCAATGAAATTTTATGTCAGCTCTCGAAATTGCAATTAAGTATTCCTTTTGTGAGAATATGCACTGCGCAGTAAAAGACACTTCAAAAGCCTTTTGTGTCCCAATAATGATTCAGAAACTACTAATATGAAAATTGCAGTTAAAAATGGGTACGTGTTTGAACTAAAAATTCAAATGTAATCAAATGCAAATTTTAGGTATACTCTTTGTTTAACAGACAACTAGCTTCATTTGAGAAATATTTAAAATTACGCGTTTGAACTTAAAATTCAAATGTCATCAAATGTAAATTTTAGGTATACTCTTTGTTGACGGACGATAGGCTTCATATTAGAAATATTTAAAATTGGGGTCCAAGTTGGCAGTTAGGGACCGAGTCGTCTTTCACAAGGGTTCGAGTCGTCCCAAGGATTAGGGGCCGAGTAGTCCAAAAAGGGCCGAGTTGCCCAACCCCTTAATAATCCATTCACAGTTAGTAAAATCGTAGCGTATTAAGCCATTATACAGACACAAACAACAAATTTTTTAAAAAAGTAAGAAAAGGAAAAGATCAAGAAAGATATTTATTGGTTTTGTATTGTTTTTTTAACACCAGGTGTCATCGTGGGACAGCGCCGTGCGCCTCTATGACGTCACGACGAACACACTGAGGATGAAGTACCAGCATGCTGGGCCCGTGCTTGATTGCTGCTTCCATGTCAGTGCAAGTTCGACCCCCCCCCCCCCCCCCCCACCATCTCCATCCGGGACTTTACATCCCGGTGTAGGGGCTATAGGTTTTGGGGTTGTCACTCCGTTCACTTTCCCTTGTGTAACGGAGGGATAAGTTAGGAGTTTGTCCGTCTGTCCGCTTTGCCGCATGCGTGTCCGGACTATATCTCATGTTGAAGGTGCTCAGCGTCGTATTGTTGCTGGGAGTCATGAAAAATTGTAAAAATGGCAGTATTTTGGAATTTGGTGAAGCTTCGCGTTTTAATATAAGTTTGTCTGGGAAGTAGAACATGTCGTCCAGGCTGCGTCCTCAAAACCATTCTTGTGAATTTCTAAAAATTTCACAAACGGATAAAATAGGTATTGAAAATTGATAAAATATATTTTCTAAAAGTAAAACTTAGCTTTGTTGAAATTTAGAAATGCAAAAATGTTAGAATTGTGAAAAACGTGATGCAAATGGCAGTAGTTTTTTGCACTTTGCAGTTACTACAGTGGGTTAGATGACGTATCATGGAATTCAATGAGTATAGCGATTCCATAAAAAAAAAAGGAGTTTCAATTATTTTACTTTATTGTCCTTCCCAGGGGTTATTGACTCTTAGCACATATTTTTTTTTGTTTGCCACCTGTTGATCCGTTGATTCATGCAAAAAGAAGAAAAGTCGTTATCTGTGCATCGACATATATACATCGACATATATACATCGACATATATACATCGACGTATATACGTAATTTTGCTTTTACACAGTTGCTAATGCCAAGATAATATTTTTTGCAACGTCACAGGACGCGGTGCACGGCTGGAGCGGCGGTCTGGACAACACACTCAAGGTGTTTGACTTCAACACTAGTCAAGGTCCGTACTGTTTCTGTTGTAGTTTTTCCCGGGGAGAAAGGTGGGTTGGAGGTGGGGGGGGGGGTGGGGGGGTTGGCCCTGGAGGGAGGAAGTAGAACATCAGGGATGAGAATGGGGTTTTTGCTGTTAGCATCACATCAAATCAAAATGGTCAGTTTCTGATTTCGTATGCAAAGGTTCATGCAAATGAAATAAAAATAATGATTTTATTGATTTTAATATAGCAGGCAATGTTTTTTTTAGTAAAAATAATTTGATTTATTTCTTTTCTTGTTGCAAGTTTCTAATTAATTTTATTACTTACTTTATGTGCAGAAACGAATGTTGGTAATCATGACAATGCCATCCGGTGTGTGGAGTACTGTCCCGAGGTGAATGTCGTGGTGACCGGAAGTTGGGACTCAAGCGTCAAGCTGTGGGACCCGCGGACGCCATGTAACGCCGGCTCGTTCGCGCAGCCCGAAAGGGTAGGGCGCTGGTTTGCTTGAGAAAAGAAAACAAAAAAAAAAAAACAAGAAAAAACTCCTATTTGTCTATTTTACGCCATTTTTCGCGATTTTTTTTAATTGGTTCAAACATGTTTTTAAGAAAGACGTTTTTCCAATATATATCAAGATTGTTAAAAAGCTTTATACCTGCAAAGCAGAAACCAAAATGATGTTTTGTTTGGCGGTGTCCCAGATGTACACCATGTCTTGTATGCTCTATCCAGTGCATACGGTGAACACGAACTTGTGCTGTTATGCTCCATGTTCTACCCCACCTGTACACGATGTTTGGTGTGTTTTACCCCATTTGTACACCACCTTTTACTGCTTTATGCCAGAGGTGATGTCTAAGTTTTGTCGCTTTATGAACAAGGCTGTATTAGGCCCCAGATATTCACAGTGTTTTCCTGTGTTATGCCGCACATGAACCCGATGGTAACTTTTATGCCCCTAGTGTGCACACTGTTTTGCTATAGTATGCCCCAGGTGTACACAACATTTTGCTATATTATGCCCCAGGTGTACACAATGTCGCTGTGCGGCGACAAGCTGGTGGTGGGCACGGCCGGAAGGAAGGTGCTTGTCTGGGACCTGCGTAACATGGGCTACGTGCAGCAGCGGCGGGAGTCGAGCCTCAAGTATCAGACGCGTGCCATTCGCTGCTTTCCAAACAAACAGGGCTACGTCCTCAGCTCTATAGAAGGTGCGAGCCCTTTTACCCGAGCTTTTCGAATTTAATCGACCCCCCCCCCCCCCTTCCTCTGCTGTGGAGTAAGGGGAAGGGGGTCATTTATCCAGAGCATAATTTTTATATGGGCGTTTACGTTTATGCCTACTTCCTCGAGGGAGCGGGAAGTGGGTAAGGGAGCGTGAATGATTTTTTGTGGAGATGATTGGGGTGGGGGACGTGGGGCGGAGGGTCTAACCGAGCAGGGATGGGGTTCGTCCAGATTATGCTTGATTTATTCGTTTGGTGTGTGTGCGTTTGGGCAGGGTGGGTCGGTGTGGAGTTCCTGGGGAAGTGGGGTTGTGTACTCGCCTGGTTTGTTTTGACTAGCGTGTGTGTGTGAGTGTTTCGGCAGGGTGGGTGGCCGGGGATTACCTGGGGGAGTGGGGGTTGTATACTCGGCATGATTTATTTTATGGGTGCGTGTGTGTTTGGGCAGGGGGGGTGGCCGGGGAGTACCCGGGGGAGTGGGTGGTGGATACTCGGCTAAAGTATTTGATTGGCATGTGTGTGTGTTTGGGCAGGGGGAAGTGGCCGTGGAGTACCGGTTTGATTGGCATGTGTGTGTGTTTGGCCAGGGCGGGTGGCCGTGGAGTACCTGTTTGATTGGCATGTGTGTGTGTTTGGCCAGGGCGGGTGGCCGTGGAGTACCTGTTTGATTGGCATGTGTGTGTGTTTGGCCAGGGCGGGTGGCCGTGGAGTACCTGTTTGATTGGCATGTGTGTGTTTGGCCAGGGACGGTGGCCGTGGAGTACCTGTTTGATTGGCATGTGTGTGTGTTTGGGCAGGGCGGGTGGCCGGGGAGTACCTGTTTGATTGGCATGTGTGTTTGGGCAGGGTGGGTGGCCGGGGAGTACCTGTTTCATTGGCATGTGTGTGTGTTTGGCCAGGGCGGGTGGCCGTGGAGTACCTGTTTGATTGGCATGTGTGTGTGTTTGGGCAGGGTGGGTGGCCGGGGAGTACCTGTTTGATGGGCATGTGTGTTTGGGCAGGGCGGGTGGCCGTGGAGTACCTGTTTGATTGGCATGTGTGTGTTTGGCCAGGGACGGTGGCCGTGGAGTACCTGTTTGATTGGCATGTGTGTGTGTTTGGGCAGGGCGGGTGGCCGGGGAGTACCTGTTTGATTGGCATGTGTGTTTGGGCAGGGTGGGTGGCCGGGGAGTACCTGTTTCATTGGCATGTGTGTGTGTTTGGCCAGGGCGGGTGGCCGTGGAGTACCTGTTTGATTGGCATGTGTGTGTGTTTGGGCAGGGTGGGTGGCCGGGGAGTACCTGTTTGATGGGCATGTGTGTTTGGGCAGGGCGGGTGGCCGTGGAGTACCTGTTTGATTGGCATGTGTGTGTGTTTGGGCAGGGTGGGTGGCCGGGGAGTACCTGTTTGATGGGCATGTGTGTTTGGGCAGGGCGGGTGGCCGGAGAGTACCTGTTTGATTGGCATGTGTGTTTGGGCAGGGCGGGTGGCCGTGGAGTACCTGTTTGATTGGCATGTGTGTGCGTTTTTGGGCATGGGGGTGGCCGGGGAGTACCTGTTTGATTGGCATGTGTGTGTGTTTGGGCAGGGTGGGTGGCCGTGGAGTACCTGTTTGATTGGCATGTGTCTGTTTTTGGGCAGGGGGGTGGCCGGGGAGTACCCAGGGGAGTGGGTGGTGCATACTGGGCTGATGTACAGCGTGTCAAATTCTGCGTGCCTTGTGTACACAGTGCCTGTCGGAGCAATAGCATGTAGCTGTCTGTTTCTTTGCATGTCTCCACAGCGGATTAAAATCGGAGTTAAAATGCCATAAATACCCTGGTAAGGATTACCCTGCATTCAGTTTGGAATTGCTTACAAACATGTCGTTTCTTAAACGAGAAGACTTGAGTATTTCTGAAAAGGCTCTTGTATTGAAAGTTAGATAAGAAAACTGCTGAAACAGTAATTGCTAGAAACTTTGGAAGTTCTCAAGCTAAAGTTAGTTTAATTTCAAAACAAAGAGAAAACTTTCAAAGTAATAAAAGTGGGGAAAACCTTTCAAGACAGCGTAAAAGAAACGAGGAATATTGGTGAAGCTTTGTTTCGTTGATTCAAACAAGCTAAAAGTAGAAATACCCCTGTCAGTGGCCCGTCTTTTTGTTTTCATTAAGGGTAGTCTTGGGTTCCCCTCAAACCGGAATTTCGGTTTATCTAAATATATCGGATAATCTAATAATTTGCCTCGGAATTTGTATTATTAGAATACGCGATATGGTCTGTAATTCATGTGTGTGTGCTCGGGCAGGGGGAGGGAAGGGGGTGGCAGTGGAGTACCCGGGGGAGTGGCGGTTCTTTACTCAGCTGACGTATTTGATTGGCATGTGTGCGTGTGTTTGGGCAGGGCGGGTGGCGGTGGAGTACCTGGACCCAAGCCCGGAAGTACAGAAAAAGAAGTACGCCTTCAAGTGCCACAGAATCAAGGAGGAGGGCGTCGAGAAAATATACCCGGTGGGTGGCTTATATTTGCGCTTTCTCGTGGCTCGTACCTATGCCAGGTTCATGGGCATTTACGCCTCACTAAATATTTATTTTTGCAATCATTTAAAAGAACTGTTTTATTAACCAAAAGTAGCTGTTTAACAGACGAGATTGAGTTTTATTATCTGGTTTAGTTATATTTGTTTAATATTATATATTTATATGGCGGTGCACATGTGAAATTACAAAACTGTGAGTGTCAGGTATGCTTTGTGAAAGTGGGAGCTGTGTGGGTTGAAATTATATAGGTGTTGGTGATCGTCAGGTTAAGTAGTGTTGAGCAGTATGGTTAGTGGTTGTGTGACGTGGTCGGCGGTTGTGTGCGGTGATCGCTGGTTGTGTGACATGGTCGTTAGTCGTGTGACGTGATCGCTGGTTGTGTGACAGTGGTTAGTTGTGTGACGTGATCAATGGTTGTGTGACATTGTCGTTATTTGTGTGCCGTGATCGCTGGTTGAGTGACAGTCGTTGGTTGTGTGACGTCATGGCTTGCTGTGTGACATGGTAGTTGGTCGTGTGACGAGATCGGTTGTTGTGTGAAATGGTTATTAATTGAATTTGGTGGTCAGTTGCGTGATGTGGCCGTTGGTGTGTAACACTAACGCTGGTTGTCGGTTGCAGGTGAATGCCATCTCATTCCACAACCAGTACAACACGTTCGCGACGGGTGGGTCAGACGGACTGGTGAATGTGTGGGACGGCTTCCAGAAGAAACGCCTCTGCCAGTTCCACAGGTAAGTGCCCCCTCTACCCACCATCCCTGTACAACCCCCCTCACCACCCCTCTTCCCCTACCCCACGCTACCCCCACAGCGCAGGCGACAGGCGGGTCAGACGGACTGGTGAACGTGTTGGACTGCTTCCAGAAAAAGCCGCTCTGCCAGTTTCACAGGTAAGTGTCCCCTCTCCCTTCTCCCCCTATGCCCCCGCCCCCTGCTCCCGCAGCAGCGCTACCCCAGCAGCGCACGCGACGGGTGGGTCAGACGGACTGTTCTAGAAGAGACGCCTCTGCTAATTCCAAAGGTAACTGCCACCATTTCCCCCATATAGTGCCCCCGTTACCACTCCCTCCACAGCCCACCCCAGCAGCCTGGTTAGGGGTTATTATCAAATACCAAGTGCAGAATGCCCTTTAGCGACCAGATAAAAGGAGCGTGGGTGGGTGGGGGAGGAATGGAGAGTTAAGGGTGTCAGATCAGCGTGTTTTCGGTGTTGCAGGTACCCGACGAGCATCAATTTTAGAGAGGAGAGGATGGAGGGGGGGGGGGGGGGGTTGAGAATTGAGGGTGTCAGTGCAGCGTGTTTTCGGTGTTGCAGGTACCCTACGAGCTTTAGGGAGGAGAGGGTGGAGGGGGGGGGTGAGAATTGAGGGTGTCAGTGTAGCGTGTTTTTGGTGTTGCAGGTACCCTACGAGCTTTAGGGAGGAGAGGATGGAGGGGGGGGGGTGAGAATTGAGGGTGTCAGTGTAGCGTGTTTTTGGTGTTGCAGGTACCCGACGAGCTTTAGGGAGGAGAGGATGGAGGGGGGGGGGGGTTGAGAATTGTGGGTGTCAGTGCCGCGTGTTTTCGGTGTTGCAGGTACCCGACGAGCATCACGTCCCTGAGCTTCAGCCACGACGGTTCCACGCTCGCCATCGCCTCTTCCTACATGTACGAGATGGAGGGCGTGGAAAGTAGTGCCGAGGACAATGTATTCATCCGCAAGGTCACCGACCAGGAGACCAAGCCAAAGTAGTTTCTTCGCCCGGGGGCCAAAACTAGTGCTCCAAATCTAGTGCACGGCGGGAGTGGGTACTTATCCCGGAACGACTTAGGGGAGGGGGGGGGGGGGTTGGTTGGGTAGTGACCAGGAGAGCCAAAGCAGAACTAAGCGGACAGAATGCGATGATTGCATAATGCTCAGCAGATTTGGCCAAAGATGGTCTGGTATGTCTTGCAGAAGCTCACACAGGTCAGACGGAACCCATAACGCCCGGAAGGAGCATATCACAAAAAAAGAACCCACTGGCGCCAAACCGGAGTCATCTTGTCTGCCATTGTTACTTTTGGCAGTGTTATACTGGCTAAAAAAATAACAGTATATCAAATGCTGGACGGTGTAAAAAAGTAAAGTCTCGCGATATTCGGTGTGAACTTTGGTCTACTAGCCTATGGAATGCCGTTTTAACATTTAATGCTTACTTTTGATATCAAAATATGGTTAAAGATATCAATAAATCAATGTCGATCTCATTAATTTATATTTTGCTATTAATACTTGAACGTGTTTTTGAGATCACAAAATCAATTTTGCATATTTAAAAAAAGCTTAAGGGAGACACACATTGACATGAAAATTAATGAATGGTCAATTAAAGTTTGGTGATAAAAAAACTTGAATTATTGGGATCAATAATAACAACACAATTTTTGAGCTTAAATATTTTTTTTGTACAGTAAAACATTGAAAGAAATATTCTGTATACAAGGACCAGTCATTCTATTTACAGATGTGTGCCTCTGCATTTTTTATATAAAAAAATAAACTGATATTTTGATATCAAACATCATTTGCGGATTTCAAAATATAGGCCTAAATTAAAAAAGTTTCATTCTGAAATACTGATATCTAAAATAAATTCTGGATATCAATAATTCATTTTTAAGCTCAAAATTGATATTTTGCTCTCTAATATTTCATTTTTGGTATAAAGATTTTAATTTTTGATCTCAAAAAATCAATTTTGGATATCATTAAATCATTTTTGATATCAATAAATATTTCTTGATATCTCTAAATATTTATTGATATCAAGAATTATTTTTTGAGATTAAGAATACATTTAGAGATATCAAAAATATAATTACAGATAGCAGAAATTAATTCTTGATATCAAAATATGGATTTTTTTATATTAAAATTGAATTCTTGATATTTTTGAGATCAAAAATTAATTCTTGATATCAATAATTCCCTAATAAATGTGAAAATGGCGTTCCATACTAGCCCCTGGACTCGCTGACCTCGCAGAAAAGCACTACATTGTCGAAATAGCCATTTTATAATTTGGCATAGTTTTGACTGTTCGATGACGATTCATTGACGTGTTTTCCGGCTGGTTACCCCTTATAACCAAGTTGTTACCCTGTTCTAACTTGTTATTACCTGTTACCGTAATATAAGCGCACATAAAATATAAACCTTTTTTACATGATATATTTTTGATACTTGACGCATGCGCCATGGGTTTATTAGGCCATACCACGTGAAAACAGTGTGAAAAAACTGATCGCTGATTGGTCGCTTGATTAGTGACGTCACAACGTTGCTGCCAAGGTTTTTAGCAAGGTTTCTGCAATCGTAATTAGAACTATTTTGCTCTAAACAAATATTGTGAAAATAAGTGTATAACTATTTTTGCGGTATCTGTATTCTGTACTAGTTTTAAGAGGTGGAGAAAGTGGAATGGCTGGCTGGCTGCGCGATTTAATAATTAAATTTAATTATTAAATTTGTCGAATAATAAAACAAGGCTGTTTTTCTTCGCGACCGTCAGGTAGCTACTTAAGTAAGGGCTGAAAACACTTTTATTTAAAACAAGAATATATTGTAAACAAATAAGAAATAGGATATTAATGTCCTCAGTAAACAAAGTCGCTACAGACAAAGAGAGTCTAGCCCCGGAAAACACTCACGATGCTCAGTCTCATCGGAATGTATAGTCTCATAAAAGTTGACTTATCGTTAGTGGACGATAGTCTGTTCCGGAATAGACTCACTTTGATCATGGTGTGTTATTTTGGCAAATGACACACAAAATCTGAATTCTTATTTGCTAAAAAATATTCTTATTTTAGGTACCTGGGTGTTTGAAACGTTTCCATTTGATTTCCACTTTGGGTGTGGTGGTTTGTAGTGAAGATCTTTCTGTACGAGTCTTTGTGTAAAGTCTTATTCACTGCCAGTTTTGTAGGAAAACTCCGAAGGAGTTTTTTTTGGAATTTATGACTCTGTATTCGAATACAAAGAACAAGCAAAATGTATATAATAAATGATGTATATTCCGCAAAAAAATATCTTTTATTTACAACTCACCTCTCACGAGCTGACACCTAAACTATAAGTTTTCCTGTCATGAGTTGACACCCGTCTTGTGACCTCTCCTGTTACGAGTTGACACCCATGTTGTCATTTGTCACGAGTTGACACCCCCTGTTACTATTTCCCCTGTCATGAGTTGACGCCCGTGTTGCGTGGTCCTGTCGCGAGTTGACACCTATTTTATCATCTGTCACGAGTTGACCTCTCGGTCGTAATCTCCCCTGTCGCGAATTGACACCAGTGTTGAATCCTTCGTATCATTATATCACAGTATTTCTTAAACCTGTGCAGGATCTGTGAATATGGAGCTGAAAAAATCGAAGCCAGAACTACCAGCTAGGGTCAGGGGTGCCTCAAGATCCGTAGCCCATCTTCCCTCCCTCCCTCCCTCCCTCCCTCCCTCCCTCCCTCCCTCCCTCCCTCCCTCCCTCCCTCCCTCCCTCCCCTCCCCTCCCCTCCCCTCCCCTCCCCTCCCCTCCCCTCCCCTCCCCTCCCCTCCCCTCCCCTCCCCTCCCCTCCCCTCCCCTCCCCTCCCCTCCCCTCCCCTCCCCTCGTAGCGCCTTGACTTTTCCTGTGCATTAGCATGCGGTTGCGTGTTTACCCCCGAGCTATTTTTCCCGTGCATTACCATGCGGTTGCACGTTCACCCCCGAGCTATTTTTAGCACCACGTGACGTCACCTTGGCTGCAGGTATTAGCGAGGCCTCGCTTGTACGCATGGCCTGATAAATCACACTGAAAGATCATCAAAGGATACACACAACTGACACAAAGAAATAAACACGTTTGGTGTAAACTCTACTGCTGAAGGTAGTGGAATATCAAATTGTCACTTCGGATAATTACAATGCTGAGTGAACCGTAAACAGTATCGTAAGTGAGTACTGCTTCGAAAACCTTTTTTATTGGTCTACAGATAAACTTGTTATAGAGAAAAGAGCTGACATGAAACAACTGGCAATTTTATCAACAGAAGTGTTATTTTATAGCGCCAGTGCTTAATATCGACGTTTCACTTGGAGAGCACTGCCCCCCTCCCCCACACCCGCCCATCCCTGCTCTCCATCCGACTCCTCAAAGTGAAAGGGTAAAGGACTATGTATATAGTTATGGAGGCAATACCTGAAAGCTCGGCGATAGTATACCCTGACCGCCACCCCGATCCGTTCCCCCTAACCCCTCCCTACCACACATATACACACAAACAAGCCCGGGGGGGGGGGGGCCCTCGCGTAGCAAATGGTCACCGTGCATGCCTGTGAAATAGCACGCCCTTACTTAGCCAAGCGCGGAGTACAGCTGTGAATGAACCCCTTTTCTGTGGGAAACGAGGAGTACTGAATGAAAATTACCCCCTCTTTAAACATAGATACCAACCCCGTCCCCCAAACTATGCAACTACCCCGTTATAGTGCCAAGTGCCTTTCCCCTTTCCAGGGCACACATCGCCTGAAACAATACCAGCACCTAGCTTACGTGGTTCACGGCACGTTTAAAAGACACTTTAAAAGACACAGTGCCCAAAAACGTTCAGTTGAAAACATATCACGTTGACCTTGAAGTAGCTCTTCAAATAAAACATCGTCCCAGGGGGGCCACTCACCTACCAACTGGTTGCCATACGTGTCTACGACTCCTGCAAAGAACGCCCAAACGCAGTGTGCTAATTTTGACATGATAATACAGTATTATTTTAATCAAACGCGGAGTAAAGTTTCGAAAAAAAAACCCTTATGTGTGGGTAACGCGGAGTACTGAATGAAAATTATCACCCTTTTTTAATGAAAATGGCACTCCGCCCGGACCGCGTCTGATCTCAATTTTACCCCCCCCCCCTTTCTTCGCGTATTTTTGGACCCGCATTGTAACGCATCTGATACCAAGTGCACCCCCCGTCCCCACCTTGAGTTTAAAACATGCTGCGGAAGTCCTAAATTCAGACGGGGAAAAAAGCGCCTCTTTAAGCCCAATCCTTTTTCATGTGGTGGGTCTTTTGCTTTAACTGCGCCTTAACCGGTTAGTTTTATAGTATCGGAATGATAGTATTACCTTTTCGTCCACGTGTGTGTCTGTTGTGTTTATGTGTGTGTGAGCTTTAGATAAGAGAGGCAAATTCTAGTCTGCCTATGATTTTATGGTCGAATCAGTTCAGTACTATTTGTGGATGTTGGTACTTCAAATTTTACAAATTCCCGGGATTTTGTAAATCTTGTGTTTTCAAAGCCTCGAAATGCTCGATATAATCGTACGGATGTTCCTCACTTTAATGTTTTTGTTTTGGCGGAATAACTGAATGCGATACGGACCGTATTCTTATATGTTTCACAGAAACAAAAACACAAATATGGCCTTTAAATTGCCTCGATTTTTCTTCCTTTGCTGTGACCGTATTCACAAAAGTTAGCTGTACAGTTAATCGATTCCGTTAGCCGGTCCGTTAGCAACTAGAACATACATGAAATCAAATTAATAAATTGGCCCTGTTTAATAAAATCAGTCCATTTAAAAATTCCTTGCGTGATAGAGCTAGATCAGCCGTGAATACGGCGGTTGATGTGTTCGAAATTAAACCACATCGCTTTTCAGAAACAAGACCGAATTCCTATTTTTTACCAACGCATACACAACCTCGAGTGAAATGCATGTATTCTATTTGATAGTGGTATAGTTATGGGCGCCAAAAATAGGAGAGCAAGTATTGTCTATAAGCCTTAGACAGTGGAATTATGACTGGTACTATAAAGGTTTCATGCTGTGCGACCCGGAGGGGCGAAATACTTACAGTCAATGGACAAAATTGTTCGTCACCTTGTACGACACCAATGCGCTGCTATTTTGTAAAATGACGAACAATTATGTCGATTGACTCTACCATGGTTGCCCATGACTATAGGACATGCCCCCCTAAACGTGGAGTGCTAAATTTGAAAGAATACCCACCTCCGTCATATTTCAACGAAAGGCGGAGTTGAGTTGCGAAACAATCCCCCCTTTTGCATTAATGTAGACAGTGCAAATGAATTTCAAAATAAACTAATAAAAAGATTTAACTAGGGCTGCTATAGTATGTGTCTGTGACATATGCTCCTCCTACCATAGCCGTCTCTTACTAGTTCGTTGGACAACCGCTCGAAATTATTTTATTATTTTATGATTTCAACATAACGAAGCTTGACAAAAGCTTAAGGACACAAACGCATGAGAATTTTTGAAATAATACACATGCTATCCAGTGTCCTGCACTTCCCCCCCCCTCCACCACATCCCTGAACCAGGATCGCTCGTAACTTGCTTTTGGCGAAAAGTGCAGAACTGTACAACTAGACCGTTTTCGACAACACGCGGCGGATCGTACACGACGATGTATGATCTCTGAACATTATACAACAAAACAGTAAGTTCAGTAAGCAAGCACAAGGTTTCGACTCAGATCCTGGAGAAAAAAACAAGTTTCCGGTTTTTGAATGTAAAACATCTATGGGAGAGACTGAACAAAACACTTTAAAATCACTTTGAAATTAATAAAGAGCGGAATTCGATTGATAAACGCCTTTGAACAATGTCACAAATTAATTTTCTACCTCATGTAAAGGGTTAACTCAAAATTACAAAGTTTATGAGAAAAATGACGTTCTGTATTTTTTCCTGATTTATTTCTTTATTTTTAATTCCCAGGTGCTAGCCGAAAAAAGTAAGTGTTGTATCCAAAGAATGCTTTGACTGGGCAGTCCATTAAATGCATTTTTAACAGTGAATTGAAAAAAGTTACTTTGAAATTACGATATCACAAAAATTGCCACGATTCCACCAATTTTTGCTTATATAAAGTACGAAGTCAGTTAGAGAACGCTGTTCTTACACTTTGAAATCAATCGAGCCAAAGCAAGCTTACTATTTAAAAAGTTCTGTTGCGTGTATTAACCCTTTTTTGGATAGATGCCATTTATCAGCAGAGATTACCCAAAGACTAAAATTAAAAATCAGATAACTCCGAATCATACATATTTGTAAATGTGACCGAAGACAATTAGAAGCTGATATCTGTAATGTCCAGCATGGCCTATATAAAAGATTGAATGATTGAATTACCTATATCGCAAAAACATTTATACTGTCCAGTGGCGGCTGAACCTTAAGGCTTGAATCCTGTCGAATATTTATGGGCTACGTTCGGAAGATGCGCACATAAACGTCTCCGCCTCTGACATATGTACATTTCAGACAAGCTTTGAATGAGGAATGGCATCGGATACTCATCGCAAAATCAACAGACTCATTCTCTCAATTCCCAATTTTGGGCAGAAGCCCTGAGACGCTTGTAGGGAGTCGAAACCAAATAACCTGTTCAGAAAACGCAGTCATGGCTGGAAATGTCGAGGCTGTTCTTTATATTCGTCATGTTGTTTCCTGTTTGACGATGGTGTGAATCTTGCTTGCGAAACTCTACACTGGCCCTTATTGCATGAGAAGGGGGTGCAACCAACACTCGTCGTATCTTACAACGTTGAGATTAGTAGCAATGCTTACATACACAGTAAAAACTGTTATCGAAATTACAGCTACCCGAAAAACATGTCAGCCTTGGATAAAGAATTACTTGAGGAGCTGGGAATCAACGAAACTCAATACGCCAAGTTAAAGAAGGTGAGCTGAAAAATATCGTTTTTGTGTTAATTGTTGCTAACGTTTTAAAACGTTTGCCCGCATGTCAATAGTTAAACTGAGTGTTAAGCTTTTTGAAATGTTAATCTCATATTGGAAACGTGAGAGTAGAGCTTCTTTGAGTCACTATTCATGTACATGTTTCTTATTTTGTAGTTTCGAAGTAGCGTCATGGATATACTTCTCCCCGAACACGATGACTTTTATTTGGTTCGCTGGTTGAAAGGCAAGCGCTAGTTTTTTTTCTTCCGATAGGCTTATTTTTAGTATCTGCCCAGAACAGGACTTATGTACATCACTAAATGGTTAATCAATGATTAATCAGTACTGAATCAATAGCGATGATTATATACATTTGATGGAAAGAGAATAGTTGTTTATGTAACCAAAGCAAAATATGGGAGTGTTAAAAGTGTTAAAAGTATTTTAGGTAAACCTTTGAACGAACATTACAGTCATGTGCCTAGCATTGTGCATACTTATAAAAGCTTTACTGTTTTTCAGAATCAAAGCAGAGATACATTTTTCCAAAATGCAATTTTTTAACTTTCAGCCCGTCAGTTCGACTTAGCAAAGGCAGAAGATATGATCCGCAAGGTAATGTAATTCATGTTATTATCTGAGCCGAAAATAGAAACGATTTGAGTTCCTTATGTCACAGACCCGTTTTCACTCACATTTGTTCTGAAGCATGAAGATAACAAAGAAACAAAGAAGTTTCGTTTCATGCTCAGTGTACCGACTATATGTAGTTTTTATATTAAAGATAAAGATAGATATTTAAGGTACATAGTCTGACCAGTCACGCCACTCAAATTGACACATTTTAAACTTTCCCCATTGATTGTTTATTGTGTATTATAATATGCACCTCAGTGACAATACACGTCCGTATAAAGAAATGATAACTAAATTTTGCGTTCTCTAACCAAGTACGAAATTTGGCTCACCGCATTAACCTGAACGTCACAGGTATAAGCCAACGTGACGATGAACGCTTTGTGACGAAGCCGTTTTTGCTTTGCGTAACGAAAGTTGCCAGGCAATGCACAAGCGTCCTCACAGTACAAGAAAGTATGTGAGAGGTAAAAGAAGTTTACGTCTGCTCTGCTGAGCTATCAAAGACATGATTGCGTGTGTTATAATAGCGCTAGACCATGGTGCTGTTGTGCTTTGTATTGGATTCGGACACTCATGGTCGGTTCGTTCACAGGCCTTTCACTCATGTCCCAATCCAATACAAAGCACCAAGCCCAACGATTTTTTCCTATATTAAATATTGTTTGTACACATGGAACTACATAGGTTTCTAAAGAATCTTTTACATTTTTGAAGTGCGAACCAGTAGTACAAGGACATGAGGGGATTACAAGAGCGAATAGTTACTTGTATCAGCAACCTGAGTTTAACTTCATTCACACTGAGTATTGTTCGTCTCACGTAGTTGATTTTTTTGTTCATAGAATTGAAATAGAAAAAAACATATGAATGTGATATACATGAGAAGTCATGAGTGTTTTACCTTGAAAATGCGATACACATCGAGGTGGTTTCCCGTGAATAAAAACCAGCACGAGTGACTGCTTTCGTATTCAACCCGAGTGGTTTTTTACTCAGTTTCTACTCAGCCCACAGCATATGGTGTTGTACATTGCTACAATGGCAGTATGAAAACAGTCGCAAGTTGTATCGCGCTGAAATATATGAATGAAATCATTGGTACTTAAGAACTTTTTGATGAATGAACTTAAACTTTACAGTGCGAAAAAAATATTTCACTCCCGCATCCCACTATTTAGCCAAAAGAGCAACCGCCATTGGACAAATTTCAATTCCTTTACTCAACAACACTTTTATAACCTTCTGTTAACCAAAAAAAAACATGCCGTTCATGCATAAAAATGAGTTCATATACAAGAACTTATTACCTCAAAAACAGTGCTCCTTCCCTTCGATATTGAAGTTCGTTTTGCTATTGTGGGGGTAATTTGTTCTAGGATCTTGTGAAACTGGCATTTGTAAAATTTGGTCGAACCTTTATTTCTAGCATGTTGACTGGAGAAGAGATTTTGACGTGGACAACATATTAACAAACTGGAAGTGCCCCGAGGTTCTCGAGAAATACAATATAGGAGGGCATTGTGGCTATGATAAAGGAGGACATCCAGTGTGGATCTATGCCCTAGCCCACGTTGATACTAAAGGTATTCTGCTGACAACAGATAAATAGATAAACAAATAATGGCACAATATTAGTTGTATTATTACTAGTAGCATTAATAATACATCGGTTTGTTTTTGAAAACTTCCAATACCAGCGTATTATGAAGAAAAGACACGGACGTATTCAAATTTACTAGAAATATATATTGGTATGTTTCAATTTTTCCTTTCTAGTGCCAGATCATTCTAAAACAAACTTGGTATATTTCAATTTTTCCTTTGAAGTGCCAGGTCATTGTAAAACAAACTTCCGCATTGAATAATGTTCTTTCATTCAATGCGTGTATAGTGCAGACATGTTTCTAAAAGCACAGCCAATTGGTTTATTGTCTGAAACAATTACTAATTGCTTGTTGAAGTAACTAAGACAAAAATGTACTCTCAAAGTCTCTTAATGACACCACTAACTTGTATGTATTCAAAATGTAGTAAGTAGACGGAACTACATTGGGACACTAGAAACGGCGGGACAAAGCTCTAGCTAAGCAGAACTAGATCGGTGATACTATAAAGAACGTTACCAGTGTATTCTCGTGGTATGCATATATATACATAACGATGGCACCGCTGCCTTCCATTGCACCCCCGCTAAACGCCTGTATCTAGTGTCATAATGTGTCACGGTCTCCCATGCATACCTTTTGAAGTTTGGTGGCAAATGATGTTCGCTTCTTTTTTCCTACAAAGATGATTTCGTCTTTTTTCATGTCGAATAGTCGTTGTGAACACAGTAAATAGTACTTCTGATATGAACCACAACTGGTGTACACAACACTTTCAGGCTTGCAGCTCTCTGCCACAAAACGGGATCATCTAAAACAATACATATACAGAAAAGAAATTAGTGAAACGCTGTGTAAAGCACAGTCACAAAAGGTAAAACGTTAGTTCAATTAGACCTATTCCATAACAGGGAAAAACACAAGTAAAAACGTTATACTGCGAAATCATTACATGTTTAAAATTATTAAAGTATTGTCAATTTGAGCAATCAGCGAGACCGTAGTGAACCTTTCAAACTAATATCTTGTTAAAATTTTTACTTGGCACACTTATTCTGTGCAGAAATAAGATTGAGCATAAATTAGTGACCGTGAAAAACACAATAAAAGAAACGATGCATAATTGACTAGGATTTCATATTACTTATGATGGGAATTTATCTTTCGTATGGTTAGAAATTGAGATTTTTATATGACTAGGAATTTATATTTTACCTGACCGGATATTTTATACTGCCCCATACATTAAAGATTAAAAAGAGCTAAGAGCAGAATTTTTCCATTTCCTTTCTTCTAAGATTTTTTTGGTGAATATCTATTCTATTTCGCTGCAGCTTGGCAGACGCATCGAAAAATCTTCCGTGATAATGGACCTGGAACATTTTGGTTTATCACGTATGTTCAGGCCAGGTAACTAGAACCTATGTCAACTTAAACTGTATGTTTCTCCACATATATTACATAAAGTGTAATTCAAGCGGCATGTTTTGCAATGCTCTTGCAGATTTCATACTTAATCAAACATATATTAATGAAAATGTTTCAAAGAAAAAGCAGTAATGTTTTATCTTTTTTCCTAATGCAAATGTAAAGGTTTAGTGTAAGTACTCGTTCTTTCAGATCAAACATGTACCGAATAAAAGGCAAATATATAAAATATTAAAATACTGAAAATTTTTCATAAAACGCCGTTTCAGGTTTAGTTGAATCGTCTTATAGAAAAATATTTCAATAAGTAGTGATAAATAAAGCACCGGTGTGAGTTTTAATCATAAAGTGCAAGAAACTATAGCATATGGTCAAGTAACGATGGTTTAACGGCTATATTTAATTTAATATAACACTTAGTAATATACAATAATGTTAACAATTTACCTTAATGTTTTGCAATGTTTAGTGAGTTTTTAAAAAAATGTGTAGTGCAACGTCAAGTAATATTAACCATAGTAACCATGATGCTTTACGATGCTCAATAATACTTTATAGTATATCATACTGCTTTACAATATTCTATAATACCTTACAATGTTCTACATTGCGTTACAATTTTCCATTGTGCTTTACACTTTTCCACAATGCTTGATAATTTTCATAATGTTTTCATTGTTCAACAATGCTGCACAGTATTCCAAAATGCTTTACAATATTCCATAATGCTTGCAATGTTGCATGATACTTCACAAGTTTCCAGAATGCTTTAATAATCATTCTTTTCCTTTGTTGTCATTTATTCTATATTTATGCATTATTTTGGTTTTCAGGAGTAAGTACTATTTTCCAGTCAATACGAATGGCTCAGGACAACTACCCCGAGTCACTACTGAGGACCTACATTGTCAATGGTGAACCAATGCGTTTGTTAAATTCTTGAAGTATTTGTGCTCAGTATTCAATTAGTCTGCTTACCTAAGGTGACTGTTTACGACGGTTATTTTCGACATGAATGCGCAAAAGTTTTTACGATGAGTTTCAAGGGTATTTCCGCGGAGGGGGCGCTCAAATACAAACTGATTGCCATACCCGTCCATAAATTTTTAACGACCCTAAACAAGGAGTGACGGAAATGAAACTCTGCTGTCAAGTGTCTGGTGTCAAATTACCCAACACCCCCACCCCTTTGTGACGAAATGGATTCTTCACACTTGTTCTCAAATTACCCAATAGGCGCTTTGTCCGAATTTTTTGGAGAGTATTAAAGTGTTAATAAACTTTGAAACGATAGAGTCTAATGTAATATACGAGGAATTACTTATTCATTTTCAGCCCCAAAATTCTTTCCAGTGCTTCTCAATATGGTTAAACCATTTCTACACGAGGAAACACGAAAGCGAATCGTTGTTTTAGCAGGTAGGTAGATGCCATGCAGCTTTTATTTGCCATCTCAAAAAAAAATCGTTATATTGATTATATGTTGCTAAAATTTGTCTCAACGACGGATACAGGCATTACAGAAGTATAACCGTCAATTTTACTCACTTAATTCCCAAATCTACAAGCAACATTTAGATGTGAAAGAGCGTAGCAAATTTTCATCGCACATACGCTATCAGTTATTTTGATCGGTTCTAAATGAAGTGTTTTATTTACATTGCGTGTTAATCCCTCCCAATTACAAGGAGAGATTATTGGAATATATATACGCCGCTAAGTTACCTATTTACTCTAAATATTGAAGACACTCTTTTTGATGTTAGATTATAGAAAGGTGTGTTTACCGGTCCGCTGTTGCGGATTCATTGACGTTATGTATTATTAGGTAGTTACAAGGAGAGATTATTGGAGGACATAGATGCCACTGAGTTGCCTATTCACTGGGGAGGGACAAAAGCGGATCCCGTCAATGGCGATGAGTACTGCAGCTCAATAGTGAGTGAAAGTAGTAAAAATAATGAGGCAATAATAATTCTAAGTAATAACTAAATAATAATGAAATAATAATAATAATAATAATAATAATAATAATAATAAAACGAAATAATATCTGAACAATTTTGAGCTATTTTTAAAACTGTAGTTGAGTATTCCTAGCGAGGGTGGAAATTGCCAAGCCGATATTAAAGTGAGATCAGATTTGTCGAATATATAAATTGTGTGGGTATTCACTCCTCCCCACACCCTCTTCTTTGTTTATAGCAAATTTTTTCTCTGTGTTTGGTTCTGTTAAACATTCGATAAAGAAAAATTAATGAGACTGTTAATGTGCAGACTGCCCATCGTTTAATGTAAGGCGCTATGGGTTTGACTCATCCGTTGAAGTAATTTAAATATGACGACGAGTAATCCGGATAACCACATATATTGGATGAATATCCCTGTGATTAACGGTTCCGGCATCGTTTATATGTGTATTTTCATGCGGTGAAGTGAACGTATATTGATCACCAGACAACCGCTGGATTGCCTGCTCCCTCTGTCGTCTCTTACTTTTAACAGTGTCTAGCGAATCGTATGCAACGGGTTACATCAAATATGCCTAGAGTCTTTCGGCCTTTAAAAGATAATCGAACCGAAACATTTCTGAAAGGGATTAGGCGCTTCGTTTACAAGCATTTCACGTGTGCATTGCCATCCACGAAGAACTAAGTACTCTATGTTATAATATTGGGATTTAGATTCCTTTAGGCGGAGAAGTACCACAGGAATACTATATCAAACAGCCAGTGGAAGAATCCAAAATAAAAAAAGTACACGTCGATGCCAGACAAGTCGCAGAAGTCGAGTGTCAAGTGAACAAGAATGTCCAGTTGCGGTAAAATAGTTATTCTTTAAAGTTTTTGGTTTGTCTTATGGCTCAAATACTCTGAAAAGGTTCGCGAACATAAATAAAAAACTTATGCACTGACATTGGCGCTTACCCTACAAATTCTTCGACGCCAGAGATGCATATAAAATGCGTCGGCAATATCGGCAACATACGTCGGATATACGCATATTTTTTCCGTTTTGCTCATCGTTTATTAGTCGTTTATGGGCATATTTTCCGACGAATTTTTTATGCATATATTCGACGCATATCCGACGTATTACCAATACGTTTATATTCCGATGCATTTCCGACGAACTTTCGATGATTCTTATACGTATAAAATGCATATTTCCCAGGTTTTCCAACGCATTTCCGACAAGGTGACAATCAGAAAATATGCGTTTTTAGACGTATAAAAATGCGTGTGCGCATTTGTTTCTAACCTTAACTGACCCATTGAACCCTTACCAACCATTCATAAATCACATATTCATACATACACCATAGCATATTAATATACATCATAGCATATTTATATATTGCAACTGAACACTAGTACTTACTCGGGTTTGAACCGGGGACCTCTTGCATCCCAGGCGCGGAACATACCTCTACTCCACGGCGGCTGGTGCTGCTTCGACAGTGTAATTAAGTGGTCTAACGTTTCTATTTCGTCCCAAAAAGTTTACTTCTTACATTTTCGTTTTTTTTTGTTACCGCTGGTGCTTTTAAATTTAGTTATTAGTATTGTCTTTTTGTCTCCTTTATGTTTGCTGAGGGATAGTTTATTGAGGCAGCTGATAATTTTGAAGTATATTCATAATGCTCCACTATTGATTCCTCATAATGTCCCCTACAAAACATCAATCGATAAATTTCCGACGTCGAATAAGCATCGGAAAATATGCGTTTTACAGACGTATAAAAAATACGTATAATACACGTTGGCAATATCGGCATCTTTTTTCCGATGTATTTCCGACGTCGTTTATACATAGGAAAATATGCGTTTTATAGACGTATAAAATAATACGTATAATACGCGTTGGCAATATCGGCATCTTTTTTCCGACGCATTTTCGATGCATATACGATGTTTCTAAAAATGCGTATATATTCCGCCGTATATCCGACGTATAAACGATGTTTCAAATCCGCTGCCAACGCTGCCGATGCAATTTAGAGATTAACGACGTCGTTTATGCGTCGGCAGTTTTGTAGGGTATTCATGCCTGTTAGATTTGATTAGGAGGTTAATTGTAATGGGTTGTTTCGGTATAAAAAAACTGCCTTAATTTATAGTCAATATTTTATGTGAATATGAGACTCTGTTTAGGTATATATTCTGGACGAGCAACCACGACATCAAATTCAAAATTTCTCGAAGAACAGCAGATAACAAGAGAGAGGACGTGATTGGTTTAGATAAGTACGAGTCAAGCCTAGTACCCCAAGATGGAGTCATTAACTCCGGCGAGGAAGCTACCTGTAAGCTACTTCTAAAAATTATTTAAATAGAGTGTTACATATGTACTCCAAGATGCAGTCATTACCTCACTCGCGGAAGCTACCTAAGCTGTGTCAGGAAATTATTTAAATATATTTCCACATTTGTTCATGTTATTGTTATTATTATTATTATTATTATTATTATTATTATTATTATTATTATTATTATTATTATTATTATTATTATTATTATTATTATTAAGGGTTTCCCACACCGCCTTTCAAAGGAAAACTGCTGATGTAGCAGAGGTTTAATATACAGTGAAACCCCGGATATGGACACCCCTCTATTATGGACACCCCTGAATTATGGACAGCATTTTTCTGTCTGTTTTAAAACGCCACAGGGTTCGATTACACATTTAAAACAACCCCTCTATTGTGAACAGTCAAATTGCTGTCCATATTTTGTGCGTTATATAAACAACCCCTATCAGCTTGTTACTCGGTAGCTTTTGTTTTTCTGTGTTGTTATCTGTGGGTATTGAGTACACTACATTGAACACAGTGCATGTGAAGACAATAGGGCATATTACAAAAGATGTGTGCTCAAGAGAGAAACTTTATACGACTTATCCCTATTGGCATGTACTCCGTCTTTTAAAATGTGTATAAAGGAGCAAGTAATTCATTGTCTTTATACTCAGTTAATAGTAAATTAAACTTGTGTTTATAATAAGTGTTACGACTGAATATGGGTAGAGTGAAAAGAAAACGAAACGAACTTTTGCTATCTGATAAAGTTAAAATAATCAAAATTTCAATATTCAGATAGAACTCAAATTAACAGGACCTCGAAGTTGGGGACACCCCGCCATTAGGGACACAATTATTCAGTAACTTTTTGTCCCTAATAGCGGGGTTTCGCTGTAGTACAAAAGTTCAACCTTGGACTGGCATAAGATTACACTCATAATATGCACATTGGCCACTTCATGCATTGCTTCGTTTGTTTCAGACGTGTTCACGTTCGACAACACATATAGCTGGCTCCACGGCAAAGATGTTTACTACACAATAGAAACTCAGGCTCTAGATGAACTCAGCGATGGAGAAGAACAAGGTGATGAAAGAATGAACGCAGAATATTCAGACAATCAACTAACAAACGAATAGCGGTGGAAGAAAATATTAAACAAAAATACAATGGAGCGTCGGTCATTGTAACTGAATATAGGACATATAGCTATGTACATGCTGATTGACCCAATAAGTTAAGGAGTTGATTTAATGAAATGCACTGGTTTGAAACAAACTGTTGATGGACACAAGCAAAAAGAAGAAGAATATGGGCTTGAGAACATTGGTAAAAGTACACACGAGCAAGCATCACAAAACTTACAAAAAAGCACAAATTGTTTCCTTTTAGCTTTTAATTCTGCACCTCTCCAAAGCGTCGGTAAAGTCCTGATGATGATGATGATGATGATGATGATGATGATGATGATGATGATTATATATATATATATATATATATATATATATATATATATATATATATATATATATATATATATATATATATATATATATATATATATATATACTTTTAGTATGTATTTTGATAGTTTCTATATTCATAAACAATGGCTGTGTAGTCCGATGTTAATATCAAATACAAAAGTAGTTCCGCAGTTGAATAATTTTGAGTAAATAGATTATATACAAAAGCTGAATTGAAATTGTGCCTTTATTCTATTTCTTGATTCGATTAACCTTTAAAAATATGTGTTAATGGAATGAGCATAAAACATCCTCATTTTACCAGCAAATATAAAGCACCCTTCTCATTGCACGATCAAACGTAAAATATCCATTTCACTCGATGAACAAACCCAAAACATCTTCCTCACTACATCAGCAAAATTCTTACTACAAGTACGGATAAAAAAGCACATAAGCCACCACAGGAGCAAACTTAAAACACATTTCTCACTTCCCGATCAAACATGAAAGACCCTTCCACTACACAAATAAGCAAAACACACCCTCTTACTGAACATGCAAACATAAAACACTTCTCATCACACAACCAAATATAAGAACCCTTCATATTACAGGAGCAAATATAAAACACTTCTGACTACGGAAGTAAACAAAACAGTCGCCTCACTACTCAGTCTAACGTAACTACGTTTTGTATTTATTTACAACTTTTTTGCATATTTTAATGTATTTAAGCACCCTTTTCCTGTCCAAAATATGACTGTACTCCACTAGCGCATTGAGCGAACAACAAAGATATAAAAGCCATTTCCATAAAAATCAATAGAAAAACACGCAAAAAATCGATACAAATATCAGTTCTCTGAGGCTGCTCAATAACCTCTTTATCAACCGAAACAATAGCATTTGTTTCCTCAGAACGACACTCGTGACTTGACTTACAATCAAAGAAAGAAGCTATTAAAATCAAAACTGTACCAATCAAATGTTGTCAAGCTCGGCCATTGCACAGTAATTTTTGTCTAAGACCAATTGCTGTTTTTCGTTGGCTGAATCTACCTGGGTAGTTCACCTGACTGATGATTTCTGCGTCACATATTTAGCCTTTTGGATGGCCTAATCCATCTGTAGTTTGCATATCGGGTGACTTTCATTCCATCTTACATGTATATATAGTGCCTAGCAGTCGGCACGGGTGTTAAACTCTAAAGGACTTCGGTCTTTAATCCGGCGCAATCGGCGAGACATTGTTTTTGGATTGAAAGTTCAATGTTGAAGAGTTTTTATTTTCTTTTTGACAGTGAATTTGGATGGCATGCTGGTGTTAGATTCTATAATGGTGTGTCAACGTAGCATAAAGCGACGCACTGAAATTGTTTTCATCGACAAGTGTCTGAAATGTATTTTATCTGGAGTAATACTTTTCCTAGTCGATAAATTTTTTTCAGCCACATCCGAAATCGGACTGAACAATTTGAATTGCGTTTTATTTCTCATCAATACAGTAAAACTATATGACACGTCATAGTATCTAGTGTTCGGTTCCTCACAGCTATATAGTCTGTACACAGGAAAACGACGTGCTGAATTTTAAAGTACGGAATGTATTGAATGTTTTCTCTTGATTTCATAAAGCCGAAAAACAAGAAGATATTTTATTACCATCATCCATCATAGTCTTAAAAACTTCGTCTGAATTTAACGCGTGATGTTCGTTATGTTACTTATAATAAATATGCAACAAAATATGTCAGATTTTTAGCACTGTTTATGCATTAAGTGAAACGTTAAATACAACTCCAACATAAATTCTGAATAGAAGCAATAAACTGTCTTCGACTGCTGCATTATAACTAGCACTTGTTATGAGATAGTTACCTACTTTTTACATTTAAGTAAATTAGAATGGTGCCAACAAAAGGGATAATGATATTTATGCTAGTTCTCACACACATACTTCCTCCTCGTTACCGTTTCTCAGTAGTTTGTCAATAACTTGTCAACTGATTGTTAGTTTAACAAGTTTGAGCTAGTCAGGATCTTGACAAGTTTCTGACCAATGTCTCGCCACACCATGATAATCAGTTGTCGCTTCGTTGTCAGAAACTTGTCATGAATTTGTCAAGTACTGAGTCATCATGACGTCACATCCTTTCAAAACAACTGAAAACACTTTCTTTTTGAAATTTCTTAAGTTTTAATGAATATTACAAGAAGTTTCAAATTGCCACATCTTAAAAACATGTCTTATGGATAAACCACAATGTAAGTGCACACATCATATTCTCTGAATGTTTTGACATGGTTTTAATGTTAGTAAAATGCTTGTGAAATTTGTGAAAATTGTATTATCGCTCAGTGTCGGTGAATAATGTGTAATGTGTACTTATTGTTAAAAAGGTGACTAGATTTGATTATTTTAATGTTTAACATAACAATACGTGATGGTGTAATTATCAAAATCAGCATGCATTCTCATGTATCAATAAAATAAACATGTGTCATATATCACACTTTACAAATTTGCAAAACTTGTCAGAAACTTATCAGAAACTTGTCACTTGCTCGTCAATTTGTCCAATTTAATGTGAAAGGACTGACCTGGAAATTTCTTGCCATGCCTTGGATTTTCCCACCACCAAAATTTAATTTATTAAAAGAGTAAAAGGGATGTCAAAACGAAGGCCACTTCAGTCATCACTTCAGAAATCAGTAAATAAATAAATAATATCAGTTAAAAACAAAACAATATAAAAATTTTAATGACATACTTAAAGGAAATTTTACATAAAAATCACTTATGGAAAGGAGTAAAAAGCCTGAAACTCACAATATCATTAAGTTATTTGTGCCTTTATCAAATTTAGTCAAACGTGAGTATTTATTTTTTTACGCTAGTTTTAAGAACACATCCATGATTTTCATTGGATTGCTTTCAAGCTTCATGAGTTCTCCCAAGAATGTTCGCTTTGAAAAATGTCGTTTATTTAATAATTTTTTAATTTTTGTGGTCCACTTTTTGAAATGTTCTTCCTCCCATAATTGTTAATCGGTTTTCCTTCAATCTTAGTCGAAATTGTTCTCAGGTGACTCTTTTTTAAACAAAAATGGATTTAAGTACATTGAATGCAAATACACTTTGTGTACCAGTCCATACCGTGAAAGGGTGGAAGGGGTTAGGGTTGTGTGCAGACGATTTTTAGAAAGTAACAATGAAACAGAGTATCCTGCATATATATTGACCACTTTTCAGACCAGGATAAAAACACTACGGTAAAACGATCACCTTCAAGATCCGGATAAAAGAGTATAAGCGCAGTTTACAGTACCACAAGGGTAAACTTGTATCTAGACGCGTACTACATTAAGTCAGGTTACGTAGCCCTGGCCTCGCCCTTCAGAAATGGGATAAATTTTTCGTAGTCCGACATCTAGTCGCATCAGACATGTTATGCTATTCTGATGTTGGTGAGCACTGGTCTCTCCAGTGTTGTTAGATGTTAATGTTCGCGGCTGGTCACAGTGCCCCTGAAAATTCTTGTTATACTTGATTAACTAGACCTTGGCTGGCCAGTGAGAAAGACACATTTTTGACAAATATGCATTGTTGAGTTAGGCATCATCAGGTTGACAAGGTTACTGTCATCAATCAGTTTGACCAGTTTTTGACGAACCTGTGGCAAATTGACGAGTTTCTGACAAATTATTAGCATGACGAATTATTGACAAGCTAATGAATTGACGAATTTATAACAAATTTATGACAAAGTATTGACATATATTTTATTGAAATTTATTAGATTTATCATCGTCACACAGATACTTCGTGAACTTCCTATTGCTCTTTGCTATTGCTCTTTGCTCATGGTTTTTGATATTGTTCCATGTCATTGGTCATTGGTCATTGGTCAGCATTTAAAAAACCCTTTTCATAGTTAGCAATGAAAAGATCCAGTCATTTAATACACGTTGAGTTCTCAAAACAAACATTCTAAGGATTACTTTGTTCTTCGAATTGTTAAGTTGTTTTTCACATCACCACAATAACGAAGTTCTTATTGATTTGTCCATAAAGCAATGTATTCAGTGACGATGTTGGCCGGTTAAGCGCATTGTTTCACGAAACACACATTGGTTTGGTTTTAAAATCTCACAATTCTCATTACCGCTCTTTATCCCAAACGAGTTGATTTACAGGCATTATTGAGTTTAATTCTTATATGGGACAAATCAGATCTCCGCATTTTCAATAGAAAAAAAATTGAATTCGACATATCCGAACCTAATCAATGATCAAACCTGAGTATAGAAAATAGTGTCGTCATTGACAACGGAGAATCGCTGCAAAGCTCAACAAAAGAGTGTGTGAAAGCTTGGAATATCTTGTACTTTTAGTTCATCAAATGATTTCGTGTTTGCTAAAAAGAAATCTGGTATGTAGAATTTTTATGTCTTTGCTATTATTATTATATTGGTATTGTGAATATTAATATAGATAATCATACAGTTATATTATCTTTATCACAGTTATATAAATCACCATGTCATCAACTGAGAAAAAATTACTTGAGGAGCTCGGAATAAATGAAACCCAATATGCCAAACTAGAAAAGGTAAGCTTCTTTGGATTTTTATTAGGTAGAGAATACTATAGGATATCTAGTTGATTCCATCTAATTTATTTGAAATTAATTTGGGTTTCAAAACCCATAATAAATTGCACGCTATGAAGGTTCTACATACAAACATATAGCGGCATTTCGATTATATCATTATCAACAGCCTGTTAGCAATTATTTTCATTTCATCCGAAATAACTTGCGGAAGAAGGCAGCATGGATGTAACTGACGACCCTCTACAGCTTACACATGAGTTCACACTCTCGGAAGACATTCAATTGTTAAAATTTACTATAATTATTAACATTTTTGATATTTTTAAGATATTTAGTTATATTAGATTCTTTTTTGTTTTGCTTCTCAAAGATTAACTTCCCATATTTTGACATTTTGTAGTTTCGCGGTAAACTTTTGGACATACTTCAACCAGAACACGATTACTTTTATTTGGTTCGCTGGCTGAAAGGCAAGAATGGCCTAATTTCTGCTTATTCCATAATTTAATTTTGCATGTGCTGTCTTAAATTTGGTGCACAACGTATAAAGAAGACAATTCTGGACAATCTTTCGAAGACAATCAATAGCGCTGATTGCCTTTACTGAAATATTTTACGGAAATATAAACTCTGTGAGCATTATATAAAAGCATGAACGATAATCGATAATTTTAGCTCTTTAAGAACAAACTTTATAAAGAAGTGTCTCAGGTTATGTATTAATCTAAACTTATACTATTTTCAAGATGTAAAAATGTATGTATAACTTACAAGAATACCCGAACATACTTTCAGCTCGTCAGTTCGACTTAGAAAAGGCAGAGTATATGATTCGCAAGGTAACGGGACTCCTGTTTTAACTGGGAAAGGCGAATCAAAGCAGATTTGCTTAGAAATGTATTGCGACACAATATATATATGAGCTTGTCCTGACTATCATTACGTTTATGCCGTAGTAATTAAAATTTATCCATTTTGGTTATGGTTGGATACATTTTTGATATTGTTGAAACATGCTGAATAATAAGCTTTGTTTGATATAAATACAGGTCGTTGTATTCGTTATTAGTAGTTTTCATTTTAACTTGAATATATGGAATAGGAGTTATGTTTCTTTAGCATATTGATTGGAGAAGAGATTTTGATGTGGACAACATTTTAACAAACTGGACGTGCCCCGAGGTACTCGAAAAATACAACATGGGAGGGCATTGCGGTTATGATAAAGAACGGCATCCAGTATGGATCTATGCTTTAGGCAATGTTGATACAAAAGGTATGTAACGTATAAAAGTAGGAGATAAATATCGATACATGTGTCAGTTGTACTTTATAACCACCTAAATCGGTACGGTGGGTTATTCTTAAATAATCTATTACATCAGTAACCTGAAGAATTTCGTACATTACAGGCTAGTCGCTGTATACTACATAGTACAGACTACTAGCCTTCATATATTAAAGATGATGTGATGTGTTGATATTTGGCATGTTTCAAACCCAAATAGCTAATAAACTAATTTGTCGTTTGTTCCTTTTAATAATAATGCTAACAATCATAACAGTTGTAGAAACAGCAGTATAACCAGTACTGTTACTGCTCCTACTACTGCTTCCACTGTTATTGCTACTACTGCTGCTACTACTACTACTGCTACTACTACTACTACTACTAATAATAATAATAATAACAATGATGATAATATTATAAAAACAGTCAGTAAACATGCAATTTTCAGGATTACAGCATTCTGCAACGAAGCGAGATCAGCTGAAGCATATCATCTACAAAAAAGAAATTAATGAAGCTCTATGTAAAGCACAGTCACAAAAGGTAAAGTGTTCATGTAATTTTACGAATTGCTTGTTTGATAACGTTGTGAAAATGTGATTTCTAGGCAGTTTATTGCTGCAGAGTGATAGTCGACGCTGCAAACAGCTTATGTTGTCACTGAATTTGTTAGAGCGGTATCTAACATAGTGTTAACAGCATGGCAATACTTATCGTTATGACGGGTACTCGCGCCACTTTTTTTATAAAGCTGGCATGCTTATTGTGATAGAAATATTAAACAATTAAAGGACTTTAATTCTAAAGGTGTGGATAGTGATGGATGTCACCATTAGAGGTGCCTGAGGTTATCTTTTCCATAGAAAATATGAACTTGTAATGTTATAAGAACTTATAATGTCCAGTTTTTTTATTTTACGTACTCACAAAGTAATTCAAAGTAAAAAGCAATGACATGCATGACTAAAGAACAAAACTTCAACAGTGTGACTATAAAATTAATCCTCTTTAAGTCACCAAATGACAAGAATGGATAATTTTACATGAAGATTTGAATATGTTAATCACAGGTCATATATATATATATATATATATATATATATATATATATATATATATATATATATATATATATATATATATATATATATATATATATATATATATATATATATATATATATATATATATGACTAGAATTTATTGTTTTAAGCTTCATATACTGCACTTTTGAAACTTTTCAATATGCAATATCTTTCCACTAAACTTTATATAATGAACAACTGAACAGCAATTTATTTATTTAACTTCAGTTTGGGAGACGCATAGAAAAAACTGTAATTATAATGGATCTAGAACACTTCGGATTGTCAAATATGTTCAAGCCAGGTAATTAAAAACTTTAATCAATATATAAATATGACTGGCTATTTTTGCGAAAGTTATGTACAGCGTATAGCTGTCCATGTACATAGTTATTTTAAGTCATTTCTTCGGTGATATCTTCATTCCGCATCATTCTCAATGATGTATCTTGCTATTATTATACACATACACTAATAGTATGCAACACCAACAACAGAACGCAATAAAATATGTTCGCACCACCAACATAGCACAACACTCACCACAGCGCAACACCAACACAACACAACAAAATGTGTACACAATAGTAACAAACTGCCCTCTTAAACTGTAAGCAAATGCTCAGTAAGTCCATTTTCAAGTAATGGCAGTTGTACTAGTAAATACTATAAATATAATCTGGCAAATAAAGCCATTGAATGTTTAAATAAGTGTTAATATATAGAAGCGTTTTGTTAGATTTTTGTAATCGCTAATGTCTGTTTTATACAATGAAAAACCAATATGAATTCTTCTTTTGAGCAGCGTTTTATTTGCCAGTTTAAAAGCACACTAACAATAAATTTGTAACTTTACTCAAACTGAAGTATGTTTAATAACAGCATTACAGCATCACAGTTTAAGGGCCAGAACCGAAACTATAGATTTGTTTGTAAATCTATCGATACAGCCGTCCGCCCATCGCCAGCTTTTACTACCACTCTGATAATCCGTTTCTTACGATATTTGTTATATGAACGACCGATATTAGTTATCAGGTGCATGTCGTTTTTAGTTTGAACTAAACTCAATTTCAACGTCACATCGGTCAACATCTTGGAGTTCTAATTGTGGTTGGGGCTGTGCTTTCTGCGATGGCTTTTTGATTTTAGGGATTAATACTGTAATTCAGTGTATACGCATGGGTCAGGACAATTACCCCGAGTCATTGCTGAGAACTTACGTCGTCAATGGTATGCTGATGTATTGGTTTTCCTCCTGTCCTCAAAAATGTGTCTTTCAAAACATGTTATTGTCATTCAATAACACAGAGCCTTAAGTTTTTGCTTCAATCTCCAACATTTACTTTAAGACACAGATAAGAAAGTTGTGTAAATCAATAAATATACGCCAAGCTGTAACTACTATGAGTATTTAGAACGACTTGAAATGCTTCTCAATGCGTTTTGTTATGATTGCCTTTTATTATTTTAGTCACAAATAATTTCTCTTTCATGTTTTATACAAATGGTTTTTTAATTACACGAAGTAGTTATGCAACTACGTGAAAGATTGTTTCTTTTTTCCAGCACCAAAATCCTTTACAACAATATTCAGCATGATGAAGCCATTTTTGAATGAGGGAACACGAAATAGAGTGGTTGTTCTTGGAAGTAAGTTATAAAGTAAAATGACAAAGAACCTTAAGAGATGATCCTGTAAATTGACCAAGAAACTTAGCAAGAGTCTGAAAGATCAGTGTAAGCGGCAGTGAGAGCTGAGGAATGGTTTTCCAATCATTTCGAGCGTCATTGTTGGTTTTATTTTGTTTTGAATTATATGTTTCAGAAATACCTTGAATATATCTTTTATCCCCCAGTTACATTGCTATGATGAGGTAAAATGCACACTCTGAGCACTGTATTACCTTTTGAATGTTGAAAGAGCAGTGGAGTATAAAAATTCTATCTAGTTACCATATGTAAAATGTACTCGTTCCTTTTGAAAGCGAGCTAGTATTATGAAATAAGGCTGATAAGCTGACATTGATAATAGCTTTATGACATCACGAATAAGTAAAGAAAACGATCCTATTCTACATACTTTTTGATACACAAATCTTCAGTCAGCAGTAATACATAAGTTGAGAAGATCACAGATATAAATCATAGTAAAATGTAGAAAATGATTTCAATATGCTATTATGCGCTTGAAATCTGCATCTATCACATTACATATATTTTGTACTTTTGTATTTATGTATCTACATCGTATTGCTATATACTACTTCACATACAAGCATATTTTACATCATCGATAGTGTATAATAATATCTAAGTAAAGTAAATCTTACATATCGTTTCCAACTATAAATAATATACACTGTCTTACTGCGTTAAAATTAATGTCTGTCGGTTGTTTTGTTGGGTCTGTCGTACGAATGCATTTCCGTTATTGCTTATCAGGCGAGTATAAAGAGCGGTTATTGGAAGATATAGACGCCGCTGAATTACCTGTTCACTGGGGAGGCACCAAAGTGGATCCTGTCAACGGCGATGAGTACTGCAGCTCAATGGTTAATGAAAGCATTACATTACAGTTATATATTGCCAGTAATCGTATAAAAACTGTTTATGCACATCTGAAGTTCTCATGTGTGCCATTACTTTTATATGACTCTGTAAGAGTATATGGCTCTAGAAGCGTATATTGCTCAAGACTTATGTATAAAGTGGTGTTTAGATGCATGTGACATACCTGTGTTAAAGATTCCTTTAGGCGGAGAAATACCAAAACAGTACTATATCAAAGGGTTGCGGTCAATGGATGAATCGAAAGTAAACAAAGTGCACGTAGATCCTGGAAAAGTCTCAGAAGTCGAATGTTCAGTGAAGAAGAATGTCCAGCTGCGGTAAAATGACCACTCTTTCCTTCTGTTATTATCAGTCAATCTATTATGCATATGTTTGATTAAAAACATTTCCGAAAAGATGAATTAACAATAAATGAAATTAAGTATTTAAGTTTGCCACTTGTAATAATAGTCTATCATTCTGAATTTGTGCTCTATGCAGTTTTACATTCTCGGTCTTTTGTTGTTTACATTCCCTTTAACTTCTTTATGTACAATTGGAAATTTAAGATATATATTCTGGACGAGCAGCCACAACATTAAGTTCAAAGTGTCTCGACGGAGAGCCGATAATAAGCGAGAGGATGTACTTGGTCTGGACAAGTATGAGTCAAGCCTAGTGCCTCAAGATGGAAACCTTACTTCCTGCGAGGAAGCCACTTGTAAGTATCTTTTTACAAATGATATGTATTTTTGCAAATATATATCCACATATATATGGTTTCATATATATATAGCAACAATAGGTCGACAAAAGGCAAAGGTCATCAAAGTGGCAACAAATCTGCAATAGTTAAACTGGAATAATTTATTACACATTTCTTATAAATTTAAAATTTTGAAATGTACTTTTTCTTCTTCCTATATTACATTTAATTTTATTTAGTTGACTTTCATTTAGGTTTATATCGTAAAGCAATACAGTACATAACGGTGACTTATTGACAAACTACATACCAACTATATATATAGTTATATTTAAATGATGTAGATATGGTTAGAATATATATATATATATATATATATATATATATATATATATATATATTGTAGAAACAAAGTTTATTACTGCATATCTCTTTTAAGAACAGAGGTCATATGTTACATGTCTACGCCATTGTTACTAACATAAGTCTCAGGTGCCACATTAGTTCAATACAGTATGGTGAAATACAGTATAAAAGCTGAATCTTAAGATCACACCAGACTGATACTGATATAAGCCCATGGAAAGTCTCATGCATTGCCTTTTTACAGATATATTTACATTTGACAATTCCTATAGTTGGCTCCATAGCAAAGATGTATACTACTCAATAGAAACTCAGGCTGTGGATGAAATCCAGGAAATGCAATGCGCTGAGGGAATTAAAGCATAATACACGGATAGCTGCAAGTAATGAATACGGGAACGCTAAGAGGAACAAAGAGGATAACCACACATTGAATATAGATGTAAGAAAGGAATACTGGAACGCTAACAGAAACAAAGAGGATAGCCACTCATTGAATATAGATATAAGCAAGGAATACAGGAATGCTGAAGGAAGAGTACACCAATACATTGCAACTATAAAGGGATTAATCTAATACAGTTGAAAGACTTCTTGGTTTATATCAGAAATATTATTGAAAGTTCGATTATTATATTGGGTTTAAAAATGATAACAGTCAGGTACATGTTGTTTATGGCGAAAAGATGTACAGAAGAAGTAGCTTTGCGCCATTGCACAGTATTGTCAGTTTAATATTTACATTTGAAAAGTAAAATTTAACTTTTACTCTCTTTTATTAATGACAGTATAAGTGAGCTGGGGTGAATTGCTCTGTCAGCTGCTTATCTGCCGCATGCTTCTGTTGACGTCACACTAATGAATGAGAGGTTTTATGCTATGGCCATTCTATGCTCAATTTTTATTTGAAGTACAGAATCATCGTAAAAACTAATTTTATAGTTATTACAATGTTTAATAACTCAGGTCCTGCTACATTCCCCTCAGTCTATTTTATTCGAGGACATTATTCAACCACTTCATCATTCTCTTTTGGCTGCATTATAACTATGCTATTTAATAAACGATGAAAGATATGCGAGTAAACTGAAATCAGAAATAGATACCGACTATAAATAGCAAAGGTCTTGCTTGAAAATTTAAAGAAGCTATCGTCAGAAACAAACTTTCCACAAGTTGTCATGTTTAAGCCCTTCCTGGACCTGTATTGAATATTTGAATAGATTTATGCATTGAATTTTGTGAGCTAGAAAGTCGTTCACGGAAACATTCATGGAAGCACCAAAGAAGCCGTATTAAGACAAAAAGCAGCTTCCGATAATGATGCGTCGTTTGTACGTAGTTACGAGTAGTTTTAAAACACCCACAAGAACAGAGTTATGTAAATTTTATTGTATTTTGCGTATATTTATTTCATTGGACAGGTGTGGTTGTAATTATATAATAATTTAGGTACTGAACGTCTTAGAATAGTTCTGCTTGATAGATCTGTTAGCGTGATAATTGGTCATTTTCTTCTTTATGAATAAGACCTCATTTGCCATTAACATATTGCACATGTTTTGACTTTTTGATCAGAACAGTGCACATATAGTGTTATGGTAGAAAACAAGGTAAAATTACAAGCCACGGTAGAGAAATGGATTTTCAACGTTTGTCAATCAAATGCGCCAAATATCCTCTAACTAGGCTCAATGGCAGACATGCCACCGTAAAAATATGGTTTTGGATGGAAGAAGGTGAGTCTAGGAAAGCTATGAAGACTGCCTTTACTATCTGTATGTACAGTTTTACCTATACTGGCAGGTAATTTGTATGCCAATGAGACCCCTTTTGGTTAAAAGACCCCTATTCTTTCAAAATGAAACATGTATTTCAGACTTTTAAGATAATTTGCTGATACTGATGACATTTTTCAGTGGATTCTTTTTCATAGAGATACACATTTACAAAAAAAGAATATCGGCCATTTTGCTGTAAGTGCCTTCATAGAAACAATCAACTAAATATGTGATACGAAAAAGAATTTACTCTTCAAATTATCTATGGATGGGTGGGCAAGACTGGCGTATCATTGTGATCTTTTGTGAACATTTGTACGGTTGTCGGAATCCATATTTTGGCTTCCGTATGTTATTTTTATTTCTAGTTTTTTAAAGTCAAAGTATCAGGTCGAAAACAAAACATTATTTTGTTAGAGGGAGACCTTTTGAAACATTGTGTGTTAGTTACATCAAACGTCTTAACAATTAAGGCACTTAGAGTATAAGTAGACTTAATCGCTGTCAGCAGTCGTTCAGTCTGGGATGTCTTTTAATATGACATCTGTCCTAATTAGCTATACCAACTCGGGGTTACTCCTTAATTGTTCAGACGGATTAAATGCCATGTGTTAATTACCATGTTAGCAGTCTCAGCCAATTTGCTGTCAACAAGCAATTGCTCGCAGTTCTTAAGTTATTATTACGTCGATTGGTCAGTTTTTGGTCAGGTCACGTGTGATGGGGTTAAATAGGTAGGCAAGCAGTTCGAAAAGGACACTCAGAGATAGAGAGAGAGTCAGTCAGAGAGAGCTTTTCGACACCCCCGACTCCCAGTCACAGAAGGAAATTAGTAAATTAATTAAAGACACAAGTTTAAGGATATATCACTATTAGGAAATAGATAATAAAGTTCTGGTATTGATCGTGCTTCTGGATTCGAACAAGGGATCAATTTTGGAATAAAGGTTTCGTGTTGCGCAACGAAAGAAACGATTAAAGGTTGGTTATTAAATTGTTATTGTTATGCTAATTAATTGTTAATAAGTTGTATTAAACAAATATAATGTTTATACCTAAAGAACTTCAATTTCATTCGCAATTGATTCTGGTACCCCATTCCAAACACTTTTAATTAAAACACGTCGTGACCGATTTCACCCCCACATTCGAAAGCACGTACGGACCACAACAATTGGTGGAGATTAGCGGTTTGCGAGAAATCAAGGTTCTGTTATCACGTTACAATATAATAGCATGCATTATAACCGTAATAATATTTCAACCATTTTATAACAAAATATTTACTGAAAAACATATGTTTGGCCAGGAAGCGCCGTGGTAAGAATAATACAATCTAATAGCACATCCTAAAAATTCAGCTGTAAGAAACATAACAATATAATATAAATATATTATAAATAATCAGCTTTGGTTTGAGAGCCGTCCAGATTATTGAAGTATTGTAACATAGTTCCATAGTTCAAGAAACTGGAGGGCAGTCATAATATACTCATAATACACTAAAATCATATAACCAAAGAATAAATAAATAAATAAAAACATCAATAAATAAAAAAAATCAATATAACGAGAAATACGCATAAAAAGAAACCAAAATTGTTTTACATCACATTTTATCGATATTTTCAAATATACTTCATATAAATGTAATATCACATACAGATATATAAACAGTTATAAAAAAGTAGTAGAAAAAGACCACTTCCAACTCAACTGTAAACTGGCAAAAATTACAAAATTCACTCTTACGCTCTCCGAAGTCGAAAAATGGCAACAAAAGGTCAGCGAACCATGGACCGAGACCAACAAGATGCTATTGCAATGGCAGCCCAACTACAAAAAAGGGCGCAGAACACCTCTTCCGAGAACCAACCACAGTCCTCCGATCCTCAAACATCACAATCCTCGGATCAGGACCAGGCCCAAACACGCCATGGCCAGCAGGAAACTCGACCAGCAACCAATCAACCAGCTCCCGTACTACCTCAGCCACAGGCCCCTCCGCTCTCACTGACCGAACAAGGACAAGCCTGGGCTCAAGACTTTTTCCAGCAAATGATGACAGCATTTTCAAACAAAATCATGGAAAAAGAACAAGAACAGGCACAACAAATGCAGAACATGGCCTCTCAGACCCCGAAGGCTCACATTCAGGACACCTCCTCCCAACAAGTCGAATCAGTATCATTGGAATCGACCTCTTCTGATGTGAACCCCCAAGATCGTCTGGAAACGCCCCTCTATTCGGGCGAATACATTTCATCACCACTTCCGGGGCAAGAAGCACAAAGTCCAAGTGCTGCTCGACACCGGGATACGGAGCCTGCAAGGGCGCAACAGCCGATCGATGGGATACTCGACAGCGCTAGTGCTTACAGCAGGACAACAAGACTCTCCTCGCAAACAGCAGAGACCACTGTTCCCACACCACCCATCCCCCCAATAGTAGGAGGAAAAGAGAAAATTCCTGTTCCAGACCCAGGAATTTTCAGTGGCCGCACAGGAGAAGATGCCAACCGGTGGTTCCGCGCTATGGACCGTTATCTTAGCTGCAAGCGAATATCGGACGAAGTAGGAGCATCATCCAGTTTCGCATCGCGACTGGACAAAAACGTCCTGATGTGGTTTGACAGACTGCCACAGCACATCCAAACGTCATACGTCAAGCTAAGACACGAATTTTTCCAAACCTACGTCGCCAGCGCCGAGCTTGAAGCGGACTTTTCTCAGCTCACCAAGATGAGGCTGAAAACTAGTAAAGATTGGGACGACCTAGTCCTGAAACACGGTCAGATATGTGACCGGCTCCAAATATTCCTGCCTCATGTACGAATTTCGACATTCAAAGGGATTCTTCCGGCAAGTATAAGCGGTCTCGTGAAAGGCAATACTTACCACAGTGTGGAGCAATGCGCCAACTCCGCGCGCCAATTCTACGAAAACGAAGGCCAAAAACTGCGCATTAATGCGATAGAAGAAAAGCAGACTCATGCTCCACAGCGTCGCGACACATCCTGGAGAAACTCCCGGGGTGCATACAGGGGCCGAGGAAACGGAAATTTCCGCGGGCGCGGGGCATATCGCGCACCCTTCCAACAGGGAACACATCGTCCAAACAGGGAACCCTGCTTATGCTGCAACTCTCTGGCGCACACTACAAGGGAATGTCCAGATTACTTTATCAACAGGCAGAAATCGAATACAACGGAGACAGTCACCGCCCAAACAACCCAGTCTTTAAACCCTCATCACCTCCGGTAGATGGGGACCACGGAGGTAGAACACAGAGACATATTCCCCAAAGAGACCAAAGAGACCTAAGAAAGAAACCATCCAGAGGGAGAGAAACTAAATCTGCCGATCAAAAGCAATCATTTAAGGCAGAGAATAGACCAAAAGTTTCACAAGAGGAGCCACGGGTATGCCCAATAGTTCCTTTATCAGACACCACTCATAAAAGGGTCAATTTTCCGCGACACCTTGAGGACTTCAGCGCACTAGTTGATACCGGGGCAAATTGTTCATGCATATCAGCCGCTGCCTTTAAAAAAGTTCCGTCTATCGCAAAATCATCATTGCGACCAGCAGACTTTCCGTCCGCGAAAACAGCGGGAGGGGCTGATATGCTGATTGAAGGACAAACTACAGTGCAGTGCGTCATAGGAAAGAGCCTGTACCATGTAAAATTTTATGTCGTTGATAATTTGATATCAGACATAGTGCTGGGACAGAATTTCCTCAAGGAAAACCAGGCTTTGATCGACATCGCCAGAGGACAATTAAGACTCCGTCAGTCCTACAACGTCAGAGCTCAGACTAGGAGTAAGGTACAAGGTGATGGTCAAGAGCACATATATGGGATAATCGCTGAAGTGCCTAATGCGGTCGATGGGGTCATAACTCCTCATCCAAACCTGAAATCCAAAGGCCTTTATTTAGCAAACTCTCTTTCGACAACCAAGGATGGTAAAGTCTTGATCAGGTTGATGAATGTAAACAAATTGCCAGTTTTCATCCCGAAAAACATGGCTATTGCAGTCTTCAACCCAATCAACACGCAAGACGAACTGGTTCCTTTTGACAAAGTGAAAAACCCAGAGACACCGTTGGTAAACAATATCAACGTCAACAGCAGTGAGAATAGCAATAAGTTTCTGGAAACGAGGGAAAAGATCAAACAGAAGATACAATGGGGCGACTGCGAGTTAACGGAGGAGCAAAAAGACCAACTTTTGGATGTCCTGACAAAGAATGCTCAAGCGTTCTCGCTGGACGCGAGTTAGGAAAGTGTGACTTAATGACACACAAAATAGACATCCAGCCTAATTCAAGGCCAGTATACAAGAAACCGTATCGCTACAGTCCAAGGGCGACTGATCACGCAAAAAAGCACATTCAGACTCTTCTCGAGCAAGACGTCATTGAACCTTGCATTTCTCCTTGGAGTTCCCCTTTGGTTATTGCCAACAAACCAAGGAAATCTCCAAATGACCCAATACAAACCAGAATGTGTGTTGACTTCAGAGCAGTCAATGAGGTGACTATTCCTGACCGAACATGCCTTCCACGCCTTAATAGCACCATTGATCGGTTAGGTACAGCCGCGCCAAAGTTCTTTTCTACCATGGACTTGATTCAAGGATTTTTCCAACAAGTCATACATGAACACTCAAAACCAGTGACGGCTTTCACCTTCGAAGGCGGCCAGTATTGCTTCAAACGGCTGCCAATGGGTCTCAAGAATTCACCAGCGTCTTACACGCGTCTCATGGAATTGATCCTTAGGGGAATTCAATACGAAATCTGTCTCTGTTACATTGACGACATCATCATCTACTCACGGACTTTCGAAGAACACCTGACACATATCGACCAGGTCTTACAGCGTCTTATCAAAGCCAATCTGAAGGTCAAAATTGAGAAGTGCTGCTTTGTCAAGAAAGAAATAAAGTTTCTCGGAAACCGTCTTTCCGCCGCAGGATGGACGCCCGACCCGGAGAAAACTAGAGTCATCAGCGAATATAAAGCACCAAAGAACCAAAAGCAACTAAGGCGCTGGTTAGGCATGGTCGGGTTTTACAGGAAATTCATCTCACATTATGCCGTCCTTGCCGCTCCACTCTACAAACTTCTTAAGAAATCAGTGGCATACCACTGGAGTGATGAATGCGAAAAAGGATTCCAATGTTTAAAGAATGCTCTCCTACAGTCACCAATTCTTGGTTACCCAGACTTCAACAAGCCTTTTGCCGTGTATACCGACGCTTCATATGGCGGGCTGTCAGCTATGCTGACACAAAAACAAACGCATAATGGCGAGGAAATCGAACGCGTTTTGTGGTACAGCGGCCGCTCTCTAAGCAAGCACGAGAAAAACTACACGGTAACCGATTTGGAGCTGACCGCCGTCTACTACGCAGCAAAACAGTTCCTTCCATACCTACAGTTTAATCCAGTGACGTTCTTCACGGATTATCGTGTTTTGCAACACCTTGAAAATAGCAAGCCTCTTCACGGAAGACTCGCACGAATTGACAGTCTCCTTTCCGCCCTTGACAAGAAAATTGAGTACAGTCCTGGATCGAAAATGGGACACGCAGACTGCATCAGTAGATTTCCGGATCTAAGTCTGCCGCCGGAATACGAGGAACCCTCACATCCGGATTTCGAGAATCCTCCTTTGATAGAAGTGCCTGACATGGAACCACTTCGCCTGCTCGCGATCAACTCCAAGGCTAATGGCAGTACGTCAAAAATATCCGCGAGTAGGATTCGAGAAGAAAAGCACAAATTCAGTATGGATGAGGAAAAGCTGACCCAAATTCAGGCCATGCAGCAACGGGATTCTGAATGCAAGGAAAGGCTAGATCTGCTATCAGGAGAAGAGGGACCCCAGTGCCCTAAACGGCTACGTCTTCTGCTTGCTAACCTACATGGCTTCCTTGTAGAAGATGGGCTGTTATATCGCGTTCAATATCAGCCTCGAAGTCAAGAAAGGGCCAAGGCGGAAAAGTGCAGGTTACAGCTTGCGGTTCCAAAGGAGCTTCAACACGACGTTATCAAGGCAACACACGAAGAAGTCCATTTCAACTTCGTGAAAGTATTCCACAAATTGCTAGAGCATTATTGGTGGCCGTCGATGCTGAAGTCCATAAAAGAGTTTTGCATGTCTTGCTTACAATGCCAGCAAGGAAAATTGGGTCGTCTGAAGAAAGCGCCACTCCAACCAATAGAGTCCCCCGAACCCTGGCATACTGTGGGCGTCGATATCGTGGAAACCCACGTAATAAGCCGGTCAAATAATCGCTATATCCTAGTGTTTATTGATCTCTTCACAAAATTCTGTGAAGCCGTTGCCATTCCAGATATGAAAGCCCAGACAATAGCAAAAGTCTTCTATAAGGACATAATTTGCAAATACGGGCCCCCGCAACGGCTGCTGAGTGACAGAGGTTCCAATTTCATGTCAAATATCATGTCTTGCACCAGAGACCTCTTTCATGTCAAAGGCGTTTTCACAAGCTCCTACCACCCAGAATGCGATGGAGCCACGGAACGCATGAATCAAACGATCCTGCGATGCCTTAAATTTCTCGTGAATACGAACCAAGACAACTGGGACGAGTGCTTACCCGCAGCTCTCTACGCTTACAACTCATCGCCAAGCAATCGTAGTACCGATTACACGCCATATTTCTTGATGTATGGACGTTATTCCAAGTCCCCAGTTTCCTTCAAACTACCGCCTGCAGTCACTGTTCCAACTGCGATAGAAGAGTACGTGTCGAACCTCCTCGAAGTTATGGATCATGCTCAGATGACTGCGAGGATGAACAACGAAGTTCATCAGAAGGAAATGAAATCATACTACGATCGCAAGAAGAAAACGGAAGACACGGAGTTGAAAGCAGGAGATAAAGTGTTTCTGTATATGAAACAACCCCAAAAGAACCTCTCGCGCAAATTGAGTCAGCCGTGGATTGGACCGTATTTCATTGAAAAGTTTTTGGGTCCGTCAACTGTCAAACTGCGCAGGGTCGAGGACAACAAGAGGATAAAAGCATCAGTGCATGTCAACCGACTGAAAAATGCATTTATCCTAACGAATATCTATTAGAAAGAACTGAGGTGCAAGATCCTGATCCGGAAATAGCAGTAGAAGAGATCCCACAAGACAACTTTGCTCCACTACAAGCCACTCACACTGAAAGCCGGGTGGAGCTTCCTTCTCAACAACTACCAATGAGCAGAGACAGTGAATCGGAAGATGATCTGGTGGAAATTGAGAAAATCCTTTCTTACCGCGAAACCAAGAAAGAAAATACCGAGTACCGTGTCGAGTGGAAAGGAAAATCTAATTACCATAACAGCTGGGTGGCCAAAGGATGTCTGACGGATGCGACTTTGCATTACATTGCACACAATCCAATTCCTCTTCACAAAAAGTACCAAAAGAAGAAAAAGAGACGAAAACGTCAAGGGGCAATCAATGCAGTGTACCTAGGTAGACGTCACGACAGGGCAGAAGACAGAGGATCGCATAGCGGAACCAGAGAAAACCTACGGCAGTCGCTTTCCTTATGTCCTTTCCAGCCTAGCGTTACGCTTAAGGCTGCGGCTGTAGCATTCACCAACGTACTGTTTTGCTCACTTTTTGTGTTCTTTTGGATTAGAACACTTATGGACAAAGTTTCAGGGTAACAAATGCCCAATATCAAAATATATACAAACTCACAAGGTAACCAACACTAAAAATGCTCTTACAAACTTACAAGACAACAAACACTGATAATCCGCTTACATCAAATTCAAGTGCGATACTACACATATATCTACATACATACGCTTTTCCAATATCATTGTAAGAAAATTTTGACGACTCTGTTTTATTATCTTAATCTGCAGTCAGTGTCCTCACAGTAAAATACTCAGAGTAAGAATTAAATCTGCCACTCTGCATAGCGTTTTTGTTACAATGTCGATTACATGTAATTTTTTTAGCATTGCTGACACGTGGGGGCTCGGGAAGGCTTTAGTTGCATTGGAACAAAAAAAATCTGAACTACCCCCAAATATAAATTTTGAGGTATGTGCGGTGTATTGGAGGCCAATTAGGTCACACACGGCACTTCATGGGATGTTATGTATAAGGCATGAAATCACAGCCAGTTTCGGGAAAGATTATCTGAAAAGGGAAACTTCGAGTTGTGATTAGAAAAGGGTCAACCACAATTGTGGAGAAAAGTTAAGTTCATGTGCACCTCATGAGCCCAAAATTGAAATATATACACATCATTGGGCATAACGCCCTGCTTCGAAGCATGCAGAAAATGCATATATTAATTATGTGGGATTTCCAATTAAACAAATCAATTTAACTGCCTTATCCGGCTGCACTGTCAAGCAATGCATTTTACTAGTCGCATCGTACATGCTCAATGTCTTACTTAGTGGTTTCAGAATACGATGATGATGCTGTCAGGATATATTATAGCAGCACTGATTGTCATTGGACAAGCAGAAGCCAAGCCAGACGTCCGAGCCTTTCCTCACTTCGGAGTTGTTTTTCACCAACGTGGGTATTACCACAACCACTACACTTACTGGGCTCACACGTTTGCAGTCAAAATTCCAGTTTTAAAGTTACCGGCGTGGTCGTTCGATCAGCATTTGTGCATGGTTAACACTTCTGACCCTAGAGAAATATGTTACAAGTTTGATGCTTTATTTCAATTCTTGATCAACAGAACGACGCACATCCAGTCTATATTAGACAAACATCACCAAGTTATCGAAAACTTCACCATAGGTTCCTATCAAAACAGACGCACAAAGCGGGGATTGCTTGATATCGTCGGGGAAATAGGAAAATCCTTGTTTGGTTTAAGTACGTCTCACGACGCAAAAATTTTGGCATCACATATAGTAGCAATTCAACAGTCAATAAATAACATGCAAAGAACCACCCAATTTAACTCGGATCATATAAACAGCTTCATGGTAACCACAAACAAACGGTTCGAAAACCTATATAAGGCGCTTGATGACAACCATCAAGCCCTTCAACAGCTGACTAGATTTGCCAACGAATCATCTGCAATCTATCGCCAACTTTTGTATTCCATAAATCATGTAGAATCATCCTTGTACAAATTCATCAATTTCATGCACATAATAATACAGAAAGTATCAATACAGCTACCTTTGCTAAGTCAACTTGAAATAGAGGCCCACAAATTTATCCAAGCGCTTCAGCTTTTGCAAGCGGGTGTATTATCATCGGACTTAGTACCAGTAGATACGCTGCAAGAAGTTTTAACTAACGTGGCTGAAAATTTGTACAGGAAATATCCAAATCTTCAGCTTGCCTACTCAGATATCACTCAGTATTATAAAATGTCTAATATTCACATCTCAAGAGACACAGATTTACTCTATATCCACATGCAGCTTCCATTAAAATCAATCGATTCACTCTTTGTGCTTTATAGAAGTACCGTATATCCGTTACCAGTCAGACAACACCATTTAAATGTGTCTTATAGTAACGCAATGACTCTAATTTCAGGAGTTTCAAAATATATAGCGGTATCCCTGGATGGAAATTTTTACATTGATCTTACTGAGTCTGATCTGAATAGCTGTACTGGAGATGGCTTTTTACAATGTGCAACTCAAAAGGCTTTAATTCGATCAACATTTCCATCATGTACATCGGCTTTGTTCTTCAGCCAATTAGATGTGGCCTACCAAAAATGTGACATACTTTACCATCAAAATGCTAGCATTACACCTCAAATCGTTTACTTAGAAAAGGGCAGCATCTTAGTTATTTCCAAACCCATGCATCTCACTCTCACCTGTTTCAGACAAACACCACAAGTTATTAAGCACGAGGGGTTCTCAAAATTTGCACTCTCATGTGGCTGCACTCTTTCGGCAGTATCTTTTGTCATCTCTAGCAATCAAAATGACTGTCACAAGAGTACCTCTTACACTCAAGCTCATGTCTACAGCATCCCCTACATTGCTAGCATCCTTAGCAATTTTTCGTTTCAGAACTTCGTTTCAGAATCGGTTCAGCTTCCAAAAAAATATCAAATTCCACAGTTAAATATTTCCTCAGGTAATTGGTCAAATACAGCTCAAAAGGAGCAGACTTTTGATATTGACTTTAAAAAGGCAATAAAGCTATCTAAGGAAAGCAAGCCCATATATTTGAAAGCCTCCGACCAACTACTTGGCCTAGCCAGTGAGGTCTCTACCGGTACAATAGCCTCTATTACGGCTACTCCGTTATTTGGCTTGCTTAATTCTTTCACAACCATTTAGCCATAGGTATAGTGTGCTGGGCCACCTTTATTACTAAAAAGTATTTTGCACTTGCTGCGGTTGTTCAGTCAGTACAAATCCAGCAAGCCCAGTGCCAAAGATATCAAAGTGGGAAATTGCATTTGACACAATTCGAGCACGACACGTTACTAATCGTCATTCCTCCTGTCCTTGTTACCGTGTGTCTGCTCATTCTAAATTTGTATTTTTCTATTGAAGGACTGTTTAGACACTTTGGTCTTGCAGCCTTCTTCTCACATAGGGCCAAAACTAATATTTTGTTGGATGTCGCATCCATTAATTCGCACGTTTGCTTTAAAGTCCATTCGATCCCACTTCCACCGACTCTCGTTAGAATGAAAACTCGCGGTCTTATTGAAATTAAGGCCGTTCGTGTGGGTATATTCACGGGTACAGTCGTGGTGGATTGGGGAACACTTAAAGTTCAAGCGTTTGAGTTCGCACATGAGCTAACGCTTCCAACGGAAATTAAAATGAATATTTTCCAGGCTAAAGCAATCAGCAATATTATTGTTTGCCCACCGGTTGCAGTTCATTTGCTTGTGGGTAACTTAAATTTTTATACGGATATCCCCATGAATCCACTTGCACTTCTGCCAATGCAAGCTCAAATCGTTTTAGAATAAATTATGATTAGATTAACTAAAAGAGTTAACATAGTTCGAATTTTAGGTCATCTTATATGTAAGTCTTAGTAAAATGGCAAAATGAATGCTTTTGTTTCTGTGTAAATTATGATTAAATTAAGGTACAAAGTTTCTTTAATTGTATATCCATGCGATTGTCAATGTATCATAATGTTGTACATAGTTTTTCTGTAATCTGGTTGATCACACTTCCTGTATTTTTGTACAATTTGAATGCTTAAATGTTTTCGGTTCGCCATACATCACATGCACATAAGCCACAGTTATCGAAAAGACACTCCACCAAGCTATCCAAGATGAAGGCCGCAACAAGATTACCAAATTCTGCGTCCAATCGTCGAAGCCACTCCACACTCCCCTGCTACACATAAGTGACACTCTCTACTCAAAGTGATCTTCACTTGAGCCAGTCTCGAGCGAAAAGTTCCATCAATTAGCAGTGAATCGAGCGAAGAATGAGCAAATACGACACCGCGGGTGACATTCGAATATCGATGCTTGAGCAGTCCTTTGAGCCTAAAATCGGATAAACCACACCCGTCAGCACAAAACAAAAGAGTGTATCTGGGTGTGCTGAAAGCTGTGCTTCAAAGGCCTCGGGATATTCTTATATACATCGTTCCAAGTTCCAAGACGAGGGAGGACGAGACTGGTGTTACCTCGGGAAGCGCAGTACCGAATTCTATCTCACGTTTACCTGCAGATGTGTACACGGTGACACGGTAGAATGGGCACGGAAAAGACACTCGCAAAATGGCTGCCGGGTAAAGTTCCGGAAAACATAAAGGGAGTAGGATTGGTGGACGCGAAAGGACAAAGAAGAAGGTAACCGTACGGGAATACTGCTGTAGCTGAAATAGAAATGCATCAAAGACAATGCGAGTATAAATACTAAGAAGATACAGCAATACAGAAGTTTCAGTAGACAATGTGTTTGTTAATAGTATGTGGATACAACAATACAGACATTACAGCCGATAACTCGTGTGGCAGGAACATTTTTTAGTGCATGTGGTACTTTACATTTAAGTTCAAGATTGGACCAGAGACAATAATTAATGATATTACTTGTTCGAATTCATGATTGTATTATAATGGTAATGTTAGTATATAAGATACGGTATATGCTGTTAATATTGTACATACTTCAACCATTTCTACCTAATCCATGTAGTCTTAACTCGGCGTGGTGGGATGTCGGAATCCATATTTTGGCTTCCGCATGTTATTTTTATTTCTAGTTTTTTTAAGTCAAAATATCAGGTCGAAAACAAAACATTATTTTGTTAGAGGGATACCTTTTGAAACATTGTGTGTTAGTTACATCAAACGTCTTAACAATTAAGGCACTTAGAGTATAAGTAGACTTTATCCCTGTCAGCAGTCGTTCAGTCTGGGATGTCTTTTAATATGACATCTGTCCTAATTAGCTATACCAACTCGGGGTTACTCCTTAATTGTTAAGACGGATTAAATGCCATGTGTTAATTACCATGTTAGCAGTCTCAGCCAATTTGCTGTCAACAAGCAATTGCTCGCAGTTCTTAAGTTATTATTACGTCGATTGGTCAGTTTTTGGTCAGGTCACGTGTGATGGGGTTAAATAGGTAGGCAAGCAGTTCGAAAAGGACACTCAGAGATAGAGAGAGAGTCAGTCAGAGAGAGCTTTTCGACACCCCCGACTCCCAGTCACAGAAGGAAATTAGTAAATTAATTAAAGACGCAAGTTTAAGCATATATCACTATTAGGAAATAGATAATAAAGTTCTGGTATTGATCGTGCTTCTGGATTCGAACAAGGGATCAATTTTGTAATAAAGGTTTCGTGTTGCGCAACGAAAGAAACGATTAAAGGTTGGTTATTAAATTGTTATTGTTATGTTAATAAGTTGTATTAAACAAATATAATGTTTATACCTAAAGAACTCTGATTTTATTCGCAATTGATTCTGGTACCCCATTCCAAACACTTTTAATTAAAACACGTCGTGACCGATTTCACCCCCACATTCGAAAGCACGTACGGACCACGACACGGTGTGTTAATTATTGATGTTATGACCATTGAAGCAGCTCTTCCTTTAATGGTTCAACTACGCCTTTTCTCTTCGAAGACGAGATAATCACATGGTCCTTATTTCTGGAAGTGACTATCAGACCACTCTTGTTGAGGTGATTATCAGGCTGCTCTGCTGGTTGAAAGAACTATCAATATACTCTCTTTGCTCATGAGACTGTCAGATCGCTCTCTCGCTTGAGTTGACCATCAAGTACATTACTGGTCGAGCTGACAATCAGGATGCTCTGTTTGTTAACGTAACTGGCAGCCCACTGTGCTGCTTGTGTTGAGCTTCAGAATACTTTACTGGTTAGACTGACCATCAACGTGCTCTGTTAATGTGATTAGCAGCTCACTTTCTTACTTGAGTTGACCATCAAGATACTATACTGATTAGACTGACTATCAGGATGTTCTGTTTATTGACGTCACTCACAGCCACTGCTTGAGTAGACCATCAGGATACTTTACTGGTTAACAACTGGGACGATCTACTCCTTTTTCCAAATAAATAACTGGTTTCTTTTCAGGTAATATCCTTTATATAATAGGAAATTTTATTCTTTCTATAAAACTAATAAAGAATTTAGGTCAAAACTCAACATGCAACTGTATTTGACGTTTGGAAGATTATAATGCCCAAAATAAAATCCGAGTTTACCATCTGATTTTAATTAAAAACCCGCATATTTAAATAATAAAATATCACATAATTAAAATGGGATCATCTACGTATAACAAAATAGCATTATTTGTTGGTTGATTGTTGCTTTTCATTGATGGCATGGTTTTTTATGTTCGTTTAATAAACAACGTACTTCAAAGTTAAATACCATCGATAATTGCCGGGAAATTAACTACTGTTCTTCCCAATTGAAATAACTCATTAGTATTATTCTGAAGAATAACAACAATAGCGATTCAAGTTGCTTACTATTCTTTGTGTTGATGACAGTATGCGTTTAGTCTACAGATAAAATCTCATTATTATTGCCATATATGGAATGCCAGTCCCTGCCCTTGTGTGGCACCTTATGACATCATGAGCCCAAAACAAAGAAATTCAATAATCAGTGGAATACCGGTACAATGGTCTATGATACTGAATGCGCTTCAGTATTTATGTAACAGTTTATAGAAGCACTAATTCTGATCTATCACACATCCGGAATTGTTACAGCTCTGCATTTGAAAAGGTATTTCTAAAATTGAATTTAACGAATGCGAATACTTTGTTATTAAGCAAAGAATAACTTGTATTCGTTGTGTTTTTGTTTAATCTTTGAGAGATATCTTAAAAATTTTGATTAGTTTTAGAGACACCGGCTCTAAGAATCAAATTTTCTCTTTCCATGTGCTGCTGTCAACAAAATAAATGAGCAACAACAAAAAACGTGGTGCGATAATGTAAACCATAAAGAAACAACATAGGATTTCAATGAAATTAGAGTTTTGAAGACAAATCTCCTTTTCTGACAAAGCCTCATTGTTCATAGTTCAATCAAAATCATAAAAACACTATCTTTCATGCAAATCTGCCAGGTCTTTTAATATCGCACATTCATTATTCATTTGGCTAGTGTCACAGATCAATATCTAACAATACATATCAATATCTTTGGTTCATTATTTTATCCCTACAGTATGGCAAAAGGAACAGTTCCCATGAATTTCTATCTACCACTGTCATAATTTAAATCAATCCGTTTATTTGTTTAAACTTTTAACGTTTTATTACCCAGTCATTGATCAGATAGAAAAGTCAACAAACAACATCTTTCAACGTCACAATTTTGTTGCGTTTCATTATTTGGTTATCTAAAACCAAAGCCACATGTTGGCACATTCCAATGGCTCTAGATTACTATTGAGAACACAGATTAGACTAAAATATAGGCAACTTTTATTGAACTTTTTTCTTTCTATAATGCAAATCTATTAAAAGACAGGGATCTACTGCGTTCTCAGTTCATTTGCAAAATGCTATTAAATATGACATGACGTGTATCCAAAATATAGAAAAATGTGAAAGAAAATACAAGGATTAAAATGTACAATTTGTAATATATAAGTAATATCAAGTTGTTGAAGCTCGCATGAAAAGATGTTTTATTTCCTTTGTCCAATGAAATAATGTTGCAAAATATCTTAATGTGAAATATTAAAATTTTTTATATAATTGAACAAATGATAGGTGCATGATTATGCAAAAACTCCTATCATGTGTGAAACGATGCTAACTAGATGCTTTATATTGGCATGCAACAGTTAGAAAACAACAGAAAAAGAAGAAAAAGATTATTTCCACTCTGTTTCTCTGTCTGTGTGCTTAGAGAGAATGGGACTAATGTATATTGTATGAGATTCACACACCAGTGATGTGCGCCTCATCAGCAGTTCTTCATCGCGTGTTCGAATCCAGTACAAAGTACTTCGCAAACTGTTTTACCTAAAAAAATCGCTCTGATTGCATTTCAGACATGGGGTTATCTATGAGCTACGATCCCTCTGGTGCGTTTTGCTTTTGCATTCCTTGTTAACAGGTTAATTCTGCAATAAATGCATTAGTATTGTGTTACCCGATTTGACTGCTTATATCTAAACAAAAATGACCTTAAGCTTTGTAGATTAAAATCGTAAGGCCATTAGTAAAAGGCCATTAAATTCAGAAATGTGCATTTTGGTCATCTTTTTAAGCAAAGCCATTGTTTTATCTTTTTGATGTCAAAATAGCCCCTTTATGTTAAAGGGTTTGTAAGTCTAAACGTCAAAAATTTTAATCTCTACTTATTATAATTTAATAAAATAAAAATGATATGTTTTATTCAATTTAACTGATCTTCACGATCTTGTTTTTCAAGATCCGGAGCTGGTTACAGCAGTGAAGCAGAAGGATTTGGACTTAGTGGCAAGACTGCTTCAAAATCCTTCTTATGACGTCAATAAAGGCAACAATAGGAACGAGACTGCTTTGATGTTCGCAGCCGCTTGCGCTCACAATAATTCTTTTGTATGCACAGAAATGGTGCGTCTTCTGCTGCATCATGGTAACACAGATGTCAATATACGCGATGTGGCAGGTTACACGGCTCTGATGCACGCGAGCAATAAATGGGGATTTGCAGGTGTTCTGTTATTGATGGAGGACAAGCGTACTGACGTCAATGCACAAAGCCTCCACGGTAAGACTGCACTGACACTTGCGACAAGTCAGGCGAGCTCTGAAAGTATGCATCTAGACATTATGAAGTTGTTGCTAGGTCATACTACCATTGATGTCAATTGTCGCGAGAACGATGGTGAAAGCGCGTTGGTTATTGCATTTCGAAACGATAAGACTGCTGCTGTTAAGCTTCTAACGCAAGATGAGCGAGTGGATGTGTCAGTGAAGCATGAAAGCGGAAAAACGGTACTGATGTGGGCTGCAATACGGGCAACGAATGAAAACGAAGACTGCTTTATAATAATGCAATCTGTGCTATCCAGAGAAAATGTTGATGTGAATTGTTTTGACAGGGATGGATTTAATGCTCTCCATTATGCGTGCACGTGGAATGCTCTAGCTGGCATAAAGCTACTTCTAGCAGATGCACGATGTGAATTGTCGCTACAAGAAATGAACCATCGAGACACCTTCCTTCATATCCTTCTGTCTCACTCAAGTAACTATATGCAGATATTTACATTTATAAACAGTTTACCACAGACCCAACAAGCTGCAATAGATAATGTTAAATGCCTAAAAAATGATTTCAGTGCAACACCTTTTGATCATTTTATTACAATGGTGCCACCATACCAGCACTTCTTCCTGTCCATGCAACACCAGGATGCTGCACTGCGTGGTATTGCGACCCCAGAGAGCATCGTGTCATCACCGCATACTATAGCTTTAGCAATTATTTACTGCTCTTATGAAGCGTGCGCTTCCCTGGTGCACATGTCGAAGTGTGTGGATAGCGCTTTAGATGGAAATGAAACCGCCCTGCATATTGCTGTTCGACTGAATTCTATCAGAAAGTGTGCTCTTCTATTGAAATTTAACCCCGATCTTGACGCTAAGTGGTTAGGTCTAACACCATTAGAATACGGTATAGCGATTGGCGTCAGTGCTGATATACTGAAACTTCTTTCGAATAAAATAGACATTGCTCATAGATGGTTAACGGTTGAGAAAAGTATACAACAATGTTGTTATAAAGGAGAGACTCCACTCACATGCTCTGCCAGGCTAGGGGTTGATACCTGGGTGGAACATTTCAGACAACATTTTGCCATTGATGTAACAGATAAAACTGGTTTAAGTGCACTGGATATTCTTTCTAAGAGAAGTTCAAAGCAGCCCGACGGCACAGAAGGTGACAATTGCAGTATGTCACTGTGGTACAAAGAAACCGCTACATTCAGCATGACGATTAAAGCTCTACGCAAAGAAATCGATCCTGTGAATGACTGTGAGAACAGACCTCCATTATATCACAAACAAGTTGAAGAAAAGAAGAGATCGGCTAAAGATATCTTGCGCACAATAACTACTTGCCGCTCCTATTTTCAGGACAATGCAACCGAGACAAGTCAAATTATACAAGCTGTATTGGGATTTGTAAGATTGTTGTCTACCATTATATCGTCAATACCAGAGCTAGCTCATTTTGCTTTCACTCCGATACTTGCGGGAAGTATATCTGAAGACACTAAGACGTATCACCCAAACGAAATTGACATTATTTGTGAGCTTGACAATACAGAAGATATATATATTACTTCGAGCTCTCAAAATATCCTTATACTAGAGGACACACCAAAAAATAAAGCATGGCGAGAACTCAGCAAGAAGATTGGCAATGTTAAATTGAATGCTAGAAAGGTTGCACTGCAGTTTTATAAAGCCATCACCGTAGCATTAGATAAGGTGAAGAGTCATAGCGATTGGTCAGAAAATGACACAAACATGCTTTACTACTCGAGCCATTCTCTAATAATGCGTGATAAGATATCCTATCTGCAGCTGCTATGGCGCGGAACGGTTTTTAGAGACATGATTCTGTCAGTGGACATGGTGCCGGCTCTCAAAGCTTCAATTGATATGTACTACCACCTTACGGCAACACTACCTTGCAGAGAGATGCACTGTATAGCAAAAACGTCGCGCCATAAACACGCCAGGGCAATGATGGAGGAAAATGAAGAATACAACTTCAAAGAATCTATTTCCTGGACGGAAAGAAATATATTGCAAACGTTACCTGAAAGAATAACTAACGGATATATTTTGGCTAAGGCGCTTCGAATCGCGGACATCACGTATCCTGATAACCAATTGTTGCAACAACTGACAGAAAATATACGTTCAGAAGACGTCATAACGTCGTATGTGCTCAAATCGTGTTTGTATTCCATGGTATTGGAGAAAGTGGAAGGGACTGACAAGGAAATGGTATATAATACAGACGTGATAGGGGATGCGACAATGGGTGCATATAACTGGGCAATAAAAATCTATGAAAAACTGGAGGAATTCTTGCAGGATAAAAACATCAAGCAATGGAATCTTAGCCATAAGTCGCTGTTGAACTGTGAGGATTGTGAAGAAGAGGAGCCGGAGTCCTGTTGCATGTGGAGGTTGATAATGCTATGTATGACGCAGCAAATTCTCCGCTTCCTCCGCCAAAACCAGAGCGAACTTAAATACATTTCCTTCCAGGCAAGTGGGATCTTACAGAGATTGCAAGAAAATGGCATCTTGACGGATCATACCTACATAGATAAAAGTCGTAATGTCCTTGGAGATTATTCTCAAAGACGGAAAACGCAAGCCAGAGTCTGCAACAAGGCAACTCGACTGAAACAAGAGGTGCTAAACTTCCTACAAGAAATATGAGTAATCGATTAAACAATAAAGAAACAGTTTCTGTTCTTGTTCAGCAATATATATTATGGAATAGGGTCTTGTAACCTTAAAATACATGCATATGCCCACACCTGGCCAGCTGGTGAATTAAAACTTCATGGCGTGTTTTATGTACTATTAATTGAAAATATGCTACAGTCCCAATGTGTGCATATTGATTGGAAAGCGGGCAGCTTTGTGATTAAAAGTAGATGTAGTATAAACAAATGACAGGCCAAGGTGTGTACCGCAATTGGGATGAAAAAGGTGAAAAATACAGCATTTTTTGAATCCGGACATAGGAAGTTGAATTTGGGGGAACTATTTCGAATTCGTTTCTAGGAGAATTCGGATATGGGAAGTGCGAATATGAGAAGTTTCATTGTATATGTAGAAAACATAATTTTAGAGATTTCGTGTTGGTGAAAATACAGGACAAACTGAAAAAATACACTGTTTTGATCCATAAATAGATCTCCAGCGCTACAGAAGAATGTTTATTATGTTTGTAATTGAAATTGATCGACATCTCAATTTTCTATATTTGGTATGAAGTGGTGCAGAATATTGTGCAAATCGATACTCAGTATCTAAGTGTGCGTCTCCAATTTGTATAGAATGCTGTTGCAGGTGTTATCCAACATGGTCCTGAAACATAAGATTTGAGAGTTTGGGAAAACAGATAATTAAAAAATAGTTCCTCTCTTGTATGACTACTATTTTCGTGCTATCCCCAGTGGACTTGCGCAGTAAGAAGGCGTCACACAAAACAGATTGAACCGCCGTTGAGGTTTGATATTAGACAACAGCGTAGTAGTGGTGATGTGAGCACACATCCTGATCTTGCTGTGTGGTGGGGAGATGCATCTGCACTGCCCCACATTTCTGTAGTGGAGAAAAGCTCTACGCTCCCACCTAGCTGTTTGGTGACGAGTAGGCATGTGTACATCTGCCATGGTGATGCAATAGGCTGTGTTGGTAAAACCTAGACCTCGAGAATTGCAATTCAGTAACAGTTGCTGTTATAACTTCGATTGCATTAAGTCGCTGTTTATCATTAGGACTATCAAATTTTCAACCACTAACAGTTCAAACGCTAAAAAGCTATTATTGTCCTTTTTATCCGGGGTCTGAAGGGTGTGATCACTACAAACCAGTTTCACTGTTTTCGGGTCCTTGAATGTGGTTATAAAAGATAAGGTTCTGACGTCTTTTTATCCGGGCCGGAGGTTTGTCATTACAAAGAGGTTTGATGGACGCCTCTTTTAATGGGGCCTTTCAATTGAATTAAGTCACTACAAGACTGTTTTACAGTACATCTTTTTATCCGGGTCTAATCAATGGACGCTACATCATCAGCCCTGCTCCTCAATAAGTGTCATTTTTCAAAAGCATTGTGCCTTCTCCCCTTCAGTATGGGTGCGGCTCCGAACGCAGTACTGATCATTTACTCAAATGAAAGATCATACCAATAGAATTAGGGGCCACTTGATATCATATGTGTTACCATGTGTTCAAAACATATCATGAAATTTCGGTCATTTTTAGTGAGTAAGTAGATGGAAAACGACAGTTCGAAAGCAGGAAGTGTCGTCATAATGAGGTCATAGGGTGTTTTCGAACTGTCATGACAGTTCGAAAACACGAAGTGACGTCATAATGAGGTCATGGGGCGTTTTCGAACTGTCATGACAGTTCTGGAACAGATGGTGATTGATAGAGCGCGCGTTCGTCTCAATGACGTCATCATGACGTTATCATGACGTCATCATGACGTTATCATGACTTCATAATGACGTCATACTAAGACTCTCCTAAGCAGCATAACCCTAAGTCACCTGTCAATCATCATGACGTCATTAGTCACATGACATGTCAATTATCGGTCATGTGACCCTAACCCTAACAAGAGTCCAGACCACTTTTTGACGTCATAATGATGTCAGACCCCTTCTAACATCTGTCTATCATGAGGAAACGAGAGTTCAATGCCACTTTTTTCTAGAACATTCTATTGGAACCAGAACCCCCATGGGTTTTCCACGCCATTGTAACGTCATAATGACGTCAGTCCCCACCCTTAGGAGACGTCCCTTCTACCATCTGTCTTTCATACCTTCATAATACACATTCATAATGCACTCTATGGTTTAGGGTTAGGCTGCCCATACCCGGGCTCGAACCACCAACCTTCCGAGCTTGGATCCGACAAGGAGTCCCACGCTCTAACAACTGAGCTATTCAGGACTGAACCAGAATGCTTTGTGAAAACATGCCATATAAGGCTATAATGCACAATGCACGATAAATTTCAGAGTGCACTCGTTCAGAGCGTGGGGGAAACCGATCGATAAATTTCAGAGTGCGCTCGTTCAGAGTGTGGGAACGATCCATAAATTTCAGAGTGCACTCGTTTAGAGCGTGGGAACGATTAATAAATTTGAGAAGGAATGAGATTTTCCCTACGTTAAGTCTAATGTTATGTTTTATGTTATAGTAGTTGGAAAATGGTACTTCTAAAGCACATTTAATAAATGTAGTTTTTGGAAAACATATAATGTATAAAATAAGTTTTAGCATTTTACCATGCTACTCATTCAAGTGTTCTAAAGTTATAGTAGTGCAAAATTTGTGGTTCTAGATCAACTTTAACAAATTTAGTTTTTGATAACATATGATGTATAAAATAGGTTTTAGCATTTTACCAAGCTACTTATTCGAATGTTCTAAAGTTATAGTAGTGTGAAAACGGTGGTTCTAGACCAACTTTAACAAATTTAGTTTTTAATACCATATGATATATAAAATAAGTTTGAACATTTTAGCATGCTACTTATTTGATGTTTTAAAATCATAGCAGTACGAAAATGGTGGTTCTAGACCAACTTTAACAAATTTTGTTTTTTTTTTTTGACAACATATGATGTATAAAATAAGCTTAAGCATTTTACCATGTTGTAGTAGGGTAAAAATCAGGGTTCTAAACCAACTTTAACAAATTTTGTTTTTTAACAACATATGATGTATAAAATAAGTTAGTGAGAAGAGCACGCCATTCAAACATGTATTCAAATGACAAGCCCCATTCGAAACATGTGTTTGGATTATTTTTGGAACATATTACGTCATGATATTGTTCAATAATTTTTTTAACAAGTTCAACAATTTTTCAACATGTTCAAAATGTTCAACATGTTCAACAAGTTGTTCAACATGTTCAACATGTTCAACAAGTTGTTCAACATGTTCAACAAGTTGTTCAACATGTTCAAAATGTTGTTCAACATGTTCAACATGTTCAACATGTTGTTCAACATGTTCAACCAATTCAACGAGTTGTTCAACATGTTCAACATGTTGTTCAACATGTTCAACATGTTCAACAAGTTGTTGTTCAACAAGTTGTATATAAAGCTATGTTTAAAGACTTTCTCATCATTTGAATAGTGTAGGATGCATAAATGCAACATTTGTTCGAAATCTTATAATTGTCCACAAAGTCTTAAAAGACACTTAAAGGTAAAAGGTAAAACTACCTTTCACGGAAACTTTAGATGGAAAGCAAACTATGGAAAGCAAAAGCGTCAACATGGCTGAAAAGAATGCACATGCTTGTACAGAATGTGGTGCATTATGCAAAAGCGAAGAAGCTTTGCTCAAACATATGGAGCAGTGTGGTAATAATGCTGATGACAGGAGTTCTGAAAGTGAGTCAGAAACAGACTCTGAAAGTGAGTCAGAAATGGACTCTGTTTGGCATGATATGGTTCAAGAAGTCTACGATGACTATGATGACAAATTTCAAGAAAAGGTTTTAGAATATGAAGAACAAGGACTTGAAGATGCGCGTGAAATAGCAAGTTATGACCTTCGACCCATTCATAAGCATGGGCTAAAACAACTGTTTATGAGACTATTCAAATATACCCAGCGTCTAGAACAAAGACAACATTATCAAAAGATTTTAGAGGACTTTAATTACTTTGTTGATGAAAAACATTACAAGTATTCAAAGACACTAAAGGCGGCTATAAGGAAAAACAATGCATTCTTTGAAGAGCTACTAGATATGGAGGAGGAGGATGGTAGCAGTGACGAAGAAAATGGTATGGACAGTGAACAGAGTGAAACAGATGCAGAAGAATAGTCTTATTTGACTAAACTTTATAATAAAGACTTTGTAAATGTAATATTTTATAAACTTAAGCGTTGTGTATTGATATATGTCTTGCTTTACAACATATGAAGCCGCGAGAGGCTAAGGTCTCTGGCGCGGTGTGAATTTACCCGTAGACCATATATCATATATTATGTATTAGAATTAATTTTGTATAATATTCAAGTATTGTATCATTATGTATTATATTCAAGTATTTTATTATTATGTATTATATCCAAGTATTGTATGAGAAAAATAAATAAGTTGAAAAGCATCATATGTGTTTCTTTTATTAAATATTACAAATATTTACAATCATGATAAAAACAAAAATATTTCAAATACATATTATGCTAATACACTCATAAGAACTTAAATTGATAAGTTTACAAATGTTATAAAAACTAACTTTACATCAACATAGATAATGTTAATTCATTTCATAGTCATACTGTTAAAATTGCATACAGTCACATATGACTTTCTACTCAACCATCTTCTGACAGTCACTACATTTATATACATCCATTTTCTGAAGCATGAGATCCACTGACGTCATTTGCTTCTTCAGCATGTGCCAGTCTTTCAATGACAACAAAATTCCTTTCTTGGTAGGATATAACCTCCCAGATGCATGATTCGTAATATATTTACGAATGTAAACCATCACTTTCTGTTGATATTTCACCAATTTAATATATGTTTCTCCATTAATGGGTATCATAACCGGTGAATCGTCCACACGCATCTTCTTCATGGTGGTATCAGCTTTGCGCTGCGGTTCTTGCTTCATATTAGGCTCTGTCTTAATTTTTCGCATTTTACATGGCGCCGTCTTAGCTGGTAACTCCATCTCGTTTTATCTTTCTAAAATGTGGTCGCTTTTGACAATGCTGACGTGACTATACCTTGGACTTTACCATGGGCTTTGCCTTAGACTTTGCTGTAGGTACTGTCTCACTCTTTGCTATAAAATTTTCTGCAGGCATTGCCATAGATGGTAGTTGTTGTTGACTCACTGCAGGCATGTTCACTCTTCAGTATCTTGATACAGAATGTGCGTTATGTCTGAGGATAGGTGCCTTTTATGCTCTTTAGGGAATTGTCACACTCGAGGTTGGACACACTATGTCCTAATTTGTTTAGAAATAACTTTACCATATGTGACTTTGTGGCCAATTGTAAGATTTCGAACAAATGTTGCATTTATACATCCTTTCGGTTCAACCTACACTATTCAAATGATGAAAAAGTCTTTAAACATAGCTTTATATACAACTTGTTGAACAACAACTTGTTGAACATGTTGAACAACTTGTTGAACATGTTGAACAAGTTGAACAACTCGTTGAACATGTTGAACAACATGTTGAACATGTTGAACAACTTGTTGAACTGGTTGAACATGTTGAACAACTTGTTGAACTGGTTGAAAATGTTGAACAACATGTTGAACATGTTGAACAACTTGTTGAACATGTTGAACAACTTGTTGAACATGTTTAAAAATTGTTGAACTTGTTAAAATAAAAAAATTGAACAATACCATGACGTAATATGTTCCAAAAATAATCCAAACACATGTTTCGAATGGGGCTTGTCATTTGAATACATTTTGAATGGCGTGCTCTTCTCACTAACTTATTTTATACATCATATGTTGTTAAAAACAAAATTTGTTAAAGTTGGTTTAGAACCCTGATTTTTACCCTACTACAACATGGTAAAATGCTTAAGCTTATTTTATACATCATATGTTGTCAAAAAAAAAATTGTTAAAGTTGGTCTAGAACCACCATTTTCGTACTATTATTGGCGAAATAACCCTGGACCATACTATGTGACGTCAAAATAGGCGGCGTAACCATAGTGAGGAAGTGAGGACCCCTCCCCTTCCTCACATCTATTTTCAGTAGCGTTTTAAAAAAATAGATAACTTTCGTATTGTTTAACCGATTTTAATCAAAATTTTACCGTTAGATTCAGTTTTATGTCTAGCTTTACATGAAGTTGTCGTAGGCTATATACATATGTGGCTATAAGCATTATTGTTTCATCCCAAATTTTTATTTTGGCAACTTTTTTTAAAAAGTAGATAACTTTCGTAAAATGTTTAACCAATTTCAATCAAGATTTTACCGTTTGATCCAGTTTTCTGTCTTGTTAACACTTGACAAGCCTTTGGCTTGCAAGGGTTATATGAATTTGTTCCAACAAAATTCGTCCTTTTTTTTCTTCTTGACAGTTTTTCCGATTTTTTGTGTCTTCTTCTTCTCTGACACTATGGGCCCTGCGACCATGAAACTTGGGACTTATGAAGAGCTTGATCTGAACATGTGCATGTCACTTTTTATTTTCGTCTTTGATTTCGTTTTCTTTGTTAAAACGCCATGTGACAAGAGTGTATTTTTTTGCAATTAAATGCTTAGCATTTAACGACAGCACAATACACATTTGCTCAGTGAGCTTTGTGCGAGCTCTCCCTGCATAAATAGATAACACAGCGTGTGCCTGATCAGTCAATAAAACTTTAAGTCAACAACAACCAAACACTACTCGGATTATAAGACGTATTCAAGCTGTGTTGTTTGCAATATATTATTCAAGAAATAACCCACTGAAGGAAGTATTTTTGCGTTTTAATTTTTGTCAAGTGTTTAACATTTCGCTAGCGGAATGAGCTTCTAGTTTTTACAAGAAGTTGCCATATGCTATTTGCATAAGTGGCTATAAGACTAATTTTTTCATCCCAAAATTTTAACTTTTTAAAAACGAAAAAAGTAGATAACTTTTGCCATGCTTAACCGATTTTAATTAAAATTTTACCGTTTAATCCAGTTTTATTTCTAGTTTTTGCTTAAAGTGTCACAGGCTCTTTGCCTATCTGGTTATAAGCATAATTTTTTATCTCAATTTTTATTTTAGTAACAGTAGTAGTTAAATGGGTGTTCTGCAACACTCAATCGTCATGACGTCATCAATCACATGACATTAAGCAACCCTGAGTAGGGGAAAAACGAAAGTTCTTCACCAGTCAATTATCTTGACGTTATCAATTATGCCCCGCCCCCTGAGTAGGGGAAAAACGAGAGTTCTACCACAGTTGAACAACTTGTTCAACAACAACTTGTTGAACAACAACTTGTTCAATAACAACTTATTGAACAACAGCTTGTTGAAGAATTTGTTGAAGAACAACTTGTTGAAGAACAACTTGTTGAACAACTTGTTGAACAACAACTTGATGTACAACTTGTAGAACCACTTGTTGAACAACAACTCATTGAACAACTTGCTGAATAACAACTTGTTGAACAATACCATGATGTAATGTGTTCCAAAAATAATTCCAACACGTCTTTGAATGGACTCCTCATTCGAACACGTCTTTGAATGGGCTGCTCATTCGCACACGTCTTTGAATGGGCTTGCCATTCGATCACATCTTTGAATGATTTGCTCTTCCCATATCACCGACCGAAAAAAAATAAACATAACAAATAAACAAAAACAATTTTACTTACCCAAATTTTCACTTCCAACAACTACCACCATTGCCACGAGGGGGCTTGATTGATGACGTCACGATGATTGACTGTGGTAGAACTCTCGTGTTACCCCTACTCAGGGGGCGGGGCCTAATTGATTACGTCATGATGATTGACTGGTGAAGAAGTTTCGTTTTTTTCCCTAACCAGGGGGGCTTGATGTTACGTGATTTATTGACGTCACGATGACTGAGTGTTGTAGAACACCCATTTCCCTACTACTATTACTAAAATAAAAATTTGGGATGAAAAAATTATGCAAATAGCATGCGGCACTTTACGTAAAACTAGAAATAAAATCCAACGACGTACAGGCGGTCATTGTTTGCTCCACTGGAAGCAAAATTTGACAGCATCTTTTGAACTTATATCAAGTAACAATCCTCCATATCTGATGCATCTCCGATGTTCAGCAACAGAAAAATCTTCCCAAACAAGATTTTTATGCAATGACGTTACACGCTTTCCTTATTTTCACCACACATGTCAAAAGTTGAAGTAGTCCCGATTGATCTAAGCTTTACTCGTACAAACTTTGAAGTTGATACAACTCTCCATTATCGAGATATTCAGCACTCAAGGTCTTGTTCACTTAGATATACTTCACGTAACGCATACTCATTTATTCTACTCGTGAAAAAATTAAAATCTTCCGGACCTTCCTAGTTTCTGCGAAGTTCCGTGGTTGAGAAATTTTGTACACAAGACTTAAGTAATGACGTCATACGCCTACCTTGCTAACGTAAAACGTATCAAAACTTTACAGAACAGTCCGATCTATCAACAAATAACCAAAGCTTGAAGTCGCTCCGACACCGCGCGCATACAGGACGTACAAAACCTAGGTCTCCCCTCGGTCGTGGAAACATTTATACTGTGCATTGTGACATCACACGAGTCCTGTCGAGCGAAGGGAGGGACTGCAGACTTTCCTGTTCCAGCATGACGTCATTTCCCCGTTGGCATGGTTACCACAGAGTAATTTCCGACTGCTCTTGATCGAAGATCATCCTTTTTACTGTAATGCATTGGTGGAATCGTGTTCACAATGCACACAAGTGCCGGCGCCCCCTCCTCACCCCGCGAGACGTTTACCATACATTTTCCAGGGACATTGTGATCAATCGAGATCTAGCAAATCACATATCAATGGTCTTGTAGTCGCCAAAAAGAGGTAGAGGCATTTTAAAAACCAGTTACTTAATTTTTTTGGCGAACCTCCAAAAAGGAAATTGTTCAAGAGAACACTACTCAAAAACAGTTGTACCAAATACATCACGAACCGCAGGCCCGCCCAAGTCATTATCCTGCCAGATCTCAAGCCAATTCCACATTTCGTTCTGCAGTTTTAGTGTGGACACAATTATCGCGCGCTGTCCAACCTATGTCAAATAAAATCGCAACAGGCCGACCCACCCAAAGCATTATCCCATCAAGTTCGAAGCTGATCCGACTATCGTTCTCGAGTTATCCTGTCAAGTCTCGTATCCAAAACACGTAACGAGTTACATAAACCAAATACACCAAATATGTTATGAGCCGACGAACCCAACCAAGGCATTATCCTACTAAGCTTGAAGCTGTTCCGATTTCGTTCCTAAGTTACGGTGTTAACGAAATCAAGTGTCTACAACAAATACTCTACATACACAGAAAAGCAAAATGTTTCCCTTTTACGGTGGAACACAATAATTGTTGAAGAAAAACTTGGACAACTGGCTATCACAATATCAAGATATGCCCTCCATTTGGCAGATCGACAAAAAAAAAAAAAAACATTTTCAAGACAGGCCTTTCTAGTGAACGTTTGCGCAAAAGATTAAGACAATCCCATTACAATTGTGAAAGAAGTATTTTTGAAAAAAAAATGCCCCTACCCCGTTTCCTTTTGGCGTATCGCTGAAAAATGTAATTTATTAAGCCTAAATAACCTTAATAGCAAACATTCACACCCCCCTCCTATTTTTGGTGCATCGCAAAAAAGTAATTTTTCAAGACAGGCCCGCCTAATGAATATTTATGCTAAATTTGAAGGGAATCCGATCAAAACTGTAGAAGCCTTTTAAAAATTTACTGCCAAACATTTTTAAAATACCTTCCTCCCATTTAGCCAATTTTTGGCGCATCGCCAGAAAAAAAGCAACTTTTCAACAGAGGCCCGCCTGGTGAATATTTGCTATTATGCTACAGTTGAAGGCAATCCACAATTTTAACTTTTGGCCGAACGCCAGATAGTTATGAAGAGAGGACGCCCTAGTGAATATTTAAGCAAAATTTGAAGACAATCAGACCGAAATTGTGGGAGAGGCATTTTGAAACTGGCAACCAAAAAATTATAAATGTCCTTCATTTAGCCAATTTTTGGCCGATGGCCCAATAAGTTTTTTTTTTAAAAAAAGCATTTGGGGACCAATAATACAAAATTGGAAAAGGATGCTATCAAAATTGTTTGAGAAGCACTTTGAAATTTGGCTATCAAAACACTAAAAAAAATACTTAGTCCATTTTTTTGGTGGATTGCCAAAATAAACTAATGTTTTAAAAAAAAGCCTTCCTAATAAACATTTACGCAAAATTTGCAGTCTTATAGAAGTTTGGGAGGGGTATTTTGAAAATTGGTAACCACAAAAATTTTGCATAAAAAAACAAAAGAAACAAAAAAAAAAAATAAATAAAAAACAAGAAGCCTATCTAAACAGCATTCGCATAAAAAATTATAGAACCGGTTCAAAACTGAGGGAGAAGTATTTTAGTAAAAGTTAAGTTTACATACGTACCGGGCGTTTCCGAAAAAAAGTTCAGGGCTTCTATTTGGAAACTGGCCAATTTCAGGCGCTCATTTAGAAACCAAATAGAAGCCCCGGGGCTTCTATCAGGAAACAGTTTCCTAATTAGAGCCCCGGGGCTTCTATTTTTTAGATGGGGGGGGGGGGGGGGTTGTCGATGTTTTTATTGGAAAAAAAGAAAATTTAGTATCAATCTCTTATTAAAACGCTACATGCTGGTACACGCTACAAAAAATAACAAAACACACAAAAGTAACAGTACCTAAAAAGTCTGGTAAAGTGAAGGGGGGGGGGGGTTGTCTTGTGCGAAGCACAGGATTAAGCAACGACGCAGAACGTGTCTAGGGGTTTGGCTCACATCAAAGGATTAAGTGCAGCGTGTCTGCATGCGAGTAAACACGAGTTCTAACTAGAGCGGCCAGTGCACACAAAACATAAGAGTGCAGGCTTATATTACACACTTTCAATCGATACCTACTTAGTTTCTTGTTTTTGTGAACAAAAACAAATGTCTCCCCGACTAAACCCATGACCCCCCCCCCCCCCCCCCCCCCCCCCAACTCAAAAAAAAATATTCATTTCTGCAAACACAACCTTCATTCGTTGTAAAAAACTCAAGATAAACCAAACAGATGGTGGTCACGGAAACAGATATAAATGAGCATCTTTTTTCATCGGAGTCTGGAAGGTGGTTGCTAAAACGGGTTTTACTGTAGGCCCCTCTTATCCAGATCTGAAGTTGGTCACTATAGCAGTTTTACTGTACGTTACATTTTTATCCGGGTCTGGAAGGTGGTCAAGACAGGCAGGTTTTACCATACGTCTTTTTACCTGAATGTGGAAGGGGTCACGACAAACGGTTCTTACTTTACATCTTTTTATCCAGGTCTTGAAGGCGGTCGGGATTTTTTTTTTTTTTTGCTAACCGTCAACCTCCACACGCCCCTTCCCCCCCCCCCCCCCCCCCCAGCTATTTACTGTAGGTCCGACTATAAACACAACTCTAACCCTTTTACCCAAGGCAACGGTAACGGTCTGTACCCTAAGTGTAGTTATAGCCATGATAGACTACCTTGTCTTCGCACATTCCCATCGGCCAAATAGCACTAGGAAGGCATTCTTCATAACTGCGCATCAGATGACGCACCTCGGTGGGAGACGGGGGAGGCATTTCGTTGGCAAAATGGTGAGCTGCTCCTCATAAGACAAGATATCGGACGACCCACTTTAATAGCGAAAATGCTTCAGCAAACAATGCTAATCGATACAACATGGCTCCTATATATAGCACATCTTGGCAACCTAATCAAGTATGCGGCGAAAAAAAAATCAATAGCTACAGCTGCTTAGAGCTATAATACGACAATAGCATTCCATGACCTCGTAGATAACGACTCCATCATGCAACGCAACTGACACTGACCCCTGACTGAGTGGCATGTTACGTAACAGCCATAGATGAGAAATGCACAAAAAGCTCAATTTCAGGCAATAACAAATAGCAATGGGCCGACAATAATGCTGTTACTGTTTTGAAGCTTTCTAAAGAATGCAGGAACACTAGAGAATCTTCCGGAAAATCTTCCGAAATCCCAAGCGCAGTTAACACCCATGCATAGATAACAAAGCAGCCAAAAATGGGGAGGCTGGGGTGGGGGGGGGGGGGGGGGGTGTTGACGTTATGCACCTTTCTTGATTTTCTATATGAGTTTAATAATGTTTAACAAAACCGTGAGACTTATCCGAGGAATAACTACACCAAATTTAAAGTCGATCCGACTTTCCGATGTCGAGATATTTTTTTTAAGAACAGATAACTTTTTACCCGTCAAAAGTTGAAACAGTCATCTGACTGAACCAAGGAATATCCATACAAAATTTTAAGTCGATATGACTTTCCGTTATCGAGACATTACGCATAAAAGATCTGGTTCAAAATATACATATTTTACGCGATGACGTCATACGCCGCTTTCGTTCGTTCTACTTGCGAAAAATATTTAAAGTTTCTTTCGGACCTACCAAGCAATAATCCCACCAAGTTTCAGCTTTCTCCGGCGTCCAGCAGCTGAGAAATTTCGCACACAAGATTTTTACGCAATGACGTCATACACCTGCCCTAACCACGTGACATGCCAAAAATTGATAGAACAGTCCGGCTGACCCAAGGAATATTCATATAAAATTTGAAGTCGATAGGACTTTCCGTTATCGAGATATTTTGCACACAAGACCTTGTTTATAATATATACATATTTTACGTGATCACGTCATACGCCGCACTCGTTCGTTCTACTCGCGAAAAAATTCTATAGAGTCTTTCGGACCTACCAAGCAACAATCCCACCAAGTTTCAACTTTCTCCGACGTTCAGCAGCTGAGAAATTTGGCACATAAGATTTTTACGTAATGACGTCATACACCTGCCCTAATCACGTGACATGCGTAAAAAGTTGATAGAACCGTCCGACTGACCCAAAGAATATATATATATAATTTGAAGTCGATAGGGCTTTCCGTTATCGAGATATTTTGCAAACAAGACCTTGTTTATAATATATACATATTTTACGTGATGACGTCATACGCCGCATTCGTTCCTTCTACTCGCGAAAAAAATACATAGTCTTTCGGACCAGCCAAGCAACAATCCCACCAAGTTTCAACTTTCTCCGATGTTCAGCGGCTGAGAAATTTCGCACACAAGATTTTTACGTAATGACGTCATACGCCTGCCTTAATCACCTGACATACGTCAAAAATTGATAGAACCCGTTGACTGACCCAAGGAATACTGGTATAAAATTTGAAGTCGATAGAACATTCCGTTATCGAGATATTTTGCACACAAGATCTTGTTCAAAATATATACATATTTTACGTGATGACGTCATACGCCGCATTCGTTCCTTCTACTCGCGAAAAAAATCTACAGCGTCTTTCGGACCAACAAAGCAACAATCCCACCAAGTTTCAACTTTCTCCGATGTTCAGCGGCTGAGAAATTTCGCACACAAGATTTTTACGTAATGACGTCATACGCCTGCCTTAATCACCTGACATACGTCAAAAATTGATAGAACCCGCCGACTGACCCAAGGAATACTGGTATAAAATTTGAAGTCGATAGAACTTTCCGTTATCGAGATATTTTGCACACAAGATCTTGTTCAAAATATATACATATTTTACGTGACGACGTCATACGCCGCATTCGTTCCTTCTACTCGCGAAAAAAATCTACAGCGTCTTTCGGACCAACCAAGCAACAATCCCACCAAGTTTCAACTTTCTCCGATGTTCAGCGACTGAGAAATTTCGCACACAAGATTTTTACGTAATGACGTCATACGCTTGCCCTAATCATGTGACACGCGTCAAAAGTTGATAGAACCGTCCGACCTTACCAAGGAATAATTCGATCAAGTTTGAAGTTGATCCGACGTTTCGTTCTCGAGATATCTTGCACACAACACTTTGTTCACAACAGACTGACACACACACACACACACACACACACAGACACACACACACACGTACACACATACACACACACAGAACGTACAAACACTATATGTCTCCCCTTGGTCGGGGAGACATAATAAGGATTTGCAGGGAAGGAGGGGGCTTTTATTAGGAAACGACTTTTTTCAGGTCTTTATATTAACTCCAAATAGAAGCCCCGGGGCTTTTATTAGGAAACAGTTTCCTAATAAGAGCCCCGGGGCTTTTATATGGGGGGAGCTTCTTTTCGGAAACTCCCGGTACACACAGACGACTAATGCCCCCCCCCCCCCTCCTCCCTCCATGTGATAAGCCCAGCCTGACAAATTCGGGCTTCTCTAAAATGCCATTGCCGGTGCCGTGTCGACGGAAAATATCAGAAGTTCAGCGTTGACCTGAAATGACGTCTCTCAGTCACCAAAAGCCAAACAGTTCCACAAGTCATCCACATAAACAATCACACGGCGATTCATCAGAGTCTGGCTACCGGCTTTGGCGGAATCGTGTTCTCAATGAAACTGAAGACGGCGGACGGACAGACTGTAAAATGTTATGTCCCCCCACTCCTCCCACTCCTTGGTCAAGTGAGGGCATAAAATGATAAAACCACACAAGCGGGTGGACCGATCCGAAAAACACTGACAGCACGAGCCTGAAAAACGAGTGCGAAGTGCTCTGGGCTAAGGGAGGGTTCTCGGTTCAGTCCAAACGCGAGTGTGGTTTTATGTTTATTTCATGATTGCTTGTACAAATTGATTCTCTTATATATTAGATTTTCTGCACTCCTCTGCGATGCGTAGCGTACTTACGTTGTAGTAACGATGCCAAGTACACACTTTCAGTAATACGTAGCGTGGCATTTTCTAAGTACGGCTGTACCTACCTAGCGGGCGTATCTACCAATCAAAATAATACTGCTTCCTTTGCACGCGTTTTTGCAATCATGAAATAAAAATACTTACCTGATTAACGAAAACAACAGTTTGATTCTTCACATTCCTTTTATTCTCATCTTGGTGTTTTTTTTTATTTCCTTAAATTAAAAATACTACCACTGGTACTTTGAGTTTCAACAGTAAACAATAACAATGCACGGTAACCAGGAGGAGGAGAATCTCCATGGCAACCAAAGTTACTTCTTGGTTACCATTAACACAGTGAACAGTTATGTATTCTACATCAACGTCGCATTCTCACTGTAAAGATTCTATAACATTCTGCTATGAACAGTTATGTATTCTACATGAACTTTTCATTCTTCTTTTAAAAATTCTATGAGTATGACATGAACAGTTATGTATGATACATGAACTCTTCATTCTCGTGTAAAGACTATTAATATGAACAGTTGTGTGCGTTACATGAACTTTCCACCCTGGTGATTTGGGCGATATTAACAATAAGTTATAATGCGCTATGAACAGTTATGTATTCTACATGAACGGTGCATGCTGGCATTGCAGTTTCCAAAGAATGTGCTAATGAACAGTTCTGCATTTCTATACGAGTTTTGGGCTACAGAAGGTGCGAGATACAATATGCGTGCTCCCTCACCCCCCCTCCCCCCCCCCCCCCCCACCGCTTCACTCCTCCTTCCTCATCGTCCCCAATTTGGCATGATTCAGCTCGCGGTGTTTTGAAGGAGGACGAGGAGGGGGGGGGGGGGGGAGGGGGATGGAAAAACCCAAAACGGAAGCTAAAAATACACAAGCGACAACAGTTCCATGACACATGCTTACAGCAGCATGTACGAACCCCAAACCCTACAATTAAATTCAAACATTCCTTTCAAACTTCAGAAAACGAGATAAATTATCATAAGGCACTATTCGTAAACCACTACTTGACTCAGAGGTTGTTCATTTAGTGTACTTTTGACCCAGCTCAATCAATGGACCTGTTCAAAACTGCGTTGAAAGAACCACTGGCCGGGGGAGCGGTAAAAATTACCAATATCTTACGCTAAATACACAGATCACTCCCATTCTTAGAATCTGAACACTGTTTTTGAATTTCTTTCCAAAAAAAAAAAAAAAAAAAAAAAAAAAAAAAAACAATCGTGTCACTTAAAAGTGAAGCTGGTTATACAATGGTAAATTTACATGACTACTGAAAGAACGGGTGCAGGCACTGTTTTTCCGTGCGCATTCTTACGTAATGCCAAGAATTTCCATCTCCCTTTTCGAATTTAACACAAAGTTTAATTTCGGCACTCGAAGATAACCTCATAAAATACAACTACACAAAGTGTTTGGCCAAAGGTTCTGGCAGTCTTACTTCTGAAGATCAAGCTTTTAATAATTTCACAGTGCAGCTGCATGAACCCATAATAATGAGTGTGAGAGTGAAAAGAAGGCCTGACAAACACAGGCATAAACAGAATGGTGGGGGGGGGGGGGGGGGGGGGGGTTGGGATTTGCTTGGTGGCAGATGCCGGTAAGGGACAGGCACGAATGTCCCATGCACTCTCCAACAGCAGTCTGTCAGGTAATCCCAACAGCTGCACAGCACGCACTACAGCGGCCTGTCAGGCAATCCCAACAGCTGCATAGCACACACTACAGCGGCCTGTCAGGCAATCCCAACAGCTGCATAGCACACACTACAGCGGCCTGTCAGGCAATCCCAACAGCTGTAGAGCACGCACAACAGCGGCCTGTCAGGCAATCCAAACAGCTGCATAGCACAGACTACAGCGGCCTGTCAGGCAATCCCAACAGCTGCATAGCACGCACTACAGCGGCCTGTCAGGCAGTCCCAACAGCTGTATAGCACGCACTACAGCGGCCTGTCAGGCAATCCCAACAGCTGTAGAGCACGCACAACAGCGGCCTGTCAGGCAATCCCAACAGCTGTAGAGCACGCACAACAGCGGCCTGTCAGGCAATCCCAACAGCTGTATAGCACGCACTACAGCGGCCTGTCAGGCAATCCCAACAGCTGTACAGCACGCACTACAGCGCTCTGACAGGTAATTCCAACAGCTGTAGAGCACGCACTACAGCGGCCTGTCAGGCAATCCCAACAGCTGTAGAGCACGCACTACAGCGGTCTGTCAGGCAATTCCAACAGCTGTACAGCAGCAGCTGTCTCGGACGAACTCGCTTACAACTGCCCGCCACGCACTCTGAACAACTGTATAGCACGCACTCTAACCAGCTGCCTAACACGTACCCCAAAACAGCTGTCAACCATGCACTGTCAACAGCTGTAGAGCACGCAATCCAAGCAGATGTCTAACACGTATCCCCAACAGCTGTCTGCCATACCTCCCAACAGCTGCTCATCACGCGCCCCACACAACTCCTGACCATATACACGGCCTTGCTGAACATGCACTCCCAACAACTGCCTTGCAGAGCGCGCTCTGATCACCGACCCCCCCCCCCTCCCCCCCCCACCACCCACCCACCCAATAAACTCGCCTTATAACACACTGGCAATAGAAAGCAAAACATCACAGGCAGCTACAAGCAAAAAAAAAAACAAAAAAAAAAAACAAAAAAAAAAAAAACAAAAAAACCAACAAAAAGAACCTCAACCCTAAGTTAATCATATTAAGTGACTCAAGCAGGTGATGCACGACTTAATACTAAGAAGAATGAGAATTTCACATCCCGTTTGTAAAACTAGCAACAGGATACAGAGAAAACTTACAGCGTAAACTCTCTAGTATTTAAAATACGGATATATTACGCAAATAAGGATTTAGTGTCTTCGCTTTTTTTTGTAAGTTGCACAACAAGGAATTAAAATTGGTAAATCGGAAAATCGGAACAGACTAAACCAGATCAAGGACAATTAAAGGAATTTCCACCTCTATAATTCTCTATATATTCTAAATTAAGGTCAGCCTGATGAGTCTCTTCCGGGAAGGCTCGCACTCTATTTCAAACTGTTTAAAAAAAAAAAACACACAAAAAACTGAACAAAAAAACCTATATATTTTTATTTGCTTGACATATATCCATATTT